>JBBPJV010001032.1:0-12004 GCA_038088915.1 Sutorius aff. eximius
TTATGACAAAGAGGAAAGGAAATGAAATGAGAAACACGTGAAACGGTGTCCATGGGCAAGGGTAAAAGGAGACTAGATATTCTGCTCAGGCCTAGAGGTAACTCCAGGTAATGCCCAAGTGAACTAGACTGGGGAACAGTTGTAGTATCACCCAGGTACATATACAAGTGCCAAGAGTATTACTAATACATGACTAATATATTGTGGGAATGATACTATAGATAAGAGAAAGGTACAACCAATAGCAAAAGGGGCTCTTATCTATGATGTCATAGGTCTAGACCAGTCACATGATCTGACATCATAGAGTCCAGGCCCTAGTCATGTGATCATGAGAAAGAAAAGATAGGGGGAAAGTCACATGACCTATTGTGACAAAATAAAGAGAAAAAGAGTAAATTATGAGTGTATGCATTGAAAGTTAGGAAAATTAAATATGTATCATAACAGTGGCCGAGATATCCATTGTGTCAGGGTCCCATGATTTCGACTGGGACCTTCCTTTTTGAAAATTGTTTTGGTGTGTGCTCGTGCATCCTCATATAAATTCCATAGTCTCCTGAGCACATCCTACCTTGTGAATTTCCTGCAAGTAGGAGGAGATGTCATCCTTGTGATTGCCATTTTTGACAATCTGATTGATGATGGAGCATTTCATGTTTTGCTCCAAGATGGCAATAGCGTAACTTTTGGCTACCCCACTGATATTGTACATAGCCTGGAATCACATGATGAAATTGTTGACTCTCTTGGCTTGTCCTTGGACCATGGTGGCCAGTTTCTTATGGCCCCAGTCCTGTTGGTTGGTAGGTCAGAATAGTCCTTTGACCTCCTGGACCATTGTGGCCCACTTGTAATCTTGACCCTTAGCTAATTGGGTCTGTGCAAAGGGTCCAGCCTTTGGTCCTTTGAGTTGTGATAGCACTGCCACTACTGCATCATAGGAGTGTGGCATGATAGAGGGGGAATTGACGTCTAGCCAAGCTCTAATCTTGGCCCACCACTCCTCAAACTTTCCAATGGACCCATTGTAAGTCCCTGGATCTTCAAAAACTTCCACTTTTCTCTCTGATGCTACTCATGATGAGCTGCTTCCTGCTGGCTGCTTGCCCAGGGTGGCTAACTCTCTTTGGGCTTCATTCAATGTGAAAGCTGTTTCATCATATTTGCCTCTCAAGGTGGTGTGTCTCCCTTCTAATAAGTTGTATGCCCTTTGCAAGGCTATGAACTCCTTGTAGATGGCCTGCATCCGTTCACTGAGATCCTTGCTGGGGTCTGACAAAATGGCTCCTAAGGCCTGAGACATTGTAATATTATAGTGGGGGGTGGTTCTACAGGTACCTCTTCAGCTTGTTCAAGTGAATGTGGCTATGAAGGGTGATGTGAGGTGGATGTAGAAGATTGAATAGGTCATCTTCTCTCCTGATAGATGCGATTCCTCCTACTCTTCTTTTCCTCTTTTTTGGCCTGGCTTCGGCCTCTTCATTGTCAGCACCTGGTCCTTCTGACTTTCTCTCATGCTTTACCAGCACTAAGCAGAGTGGTACTACAATATCTTCCTCTTCTAACTTTACTATGTTACCCTCTTTGGTACTCGTAGTACTTGTGGGCGAAGCACGTGGTGGGGCGAGTGATGGAGAGTGGGTGGCAGGCACGTGCTGCTGATGCACTGATCTGACCCACTGTTTGTACTTCTGATCAAATTGCTCCTCCTCTAACTCCCTTTCCCTGTTGTGATCTGTTATAACTGAAACCTGCGAGACAGCTCAGTTGGGATTGAAGTAGGCATCTGGGTCTGCTAATCTGACTGTGAGCGCTGCTACTCTTGCTTGATCTTCGAGGTCCTGAAAGTCTGCAGGCCTGAATGATCCTTCTAAGTGTCTTAAAAAGATGGTGCATGGTGATGGTGGATAGAGGAGATCTGGTAATGGTGAGCTCCTTGCTCATTCTCCTCATGGACTCTCTGGTGGGACTACCAACCCAGGAGCTTGTCCGACGTCTGTTTCATCAGCAATGGCACAAGAAATGTAAAGACGAGGGCAGGATCACACTAGTTGCACCTCAGCTTTGTGGTCCCTTCAACTTTATCGATGATGCACTTGCTAAGCTTCTTCAAAGCTAGGGCATCGGGCAAGGTGGTGCATAAGAGTTTACATCAAATGAAACAACCTCAAAGGCTTCATATGTACAATGCACCAGGTTGCTACTTCAATCAGGAAGAGATGAGGATATTCATATCACTCAGAGAGAGGTCTGATGAGGGAAAACTCCAAGTGATCTAAACTGGGGATCACTGGCTGGGGACTTCGACCTTATATACTACTGACTACTGTTTGTACATGTGTACTGTAGATCCAAGATCAGTAGATAAATATGGATAGATGAGACATAGCCATCAAGGCTGTGAGATAGAAATGAATGCACAGCACTGGGCTGTGCATCAAATGGAAGAGAAGCACATTGCCTCAAGGCTGTGTGCATGGTGATTAAATAGGTGAGGCAACATAGCCATACACAGCACAGAAATTAAGGGAAGGCTGTGTAGGCATAGGGTCCAAGATCCTGGGCAGATCCTGGGATAATCCAGTGATTGGATCTGGAGATTGAATATAACTATAAAGAGAAGAAAGAGAAATAAAATAGAGGACAAGAGATAAGATAAGATAACTTGTGAGACTTGCTCATGACTAAGTCCATTGATTGCCTGTAGTACAGGACTTTGATAGTGGCACTTAGGCTGATCTGTAGTGTTAGGCTAATTGTGAAAATTATAACCTGTTACACTTGCAATCCCACCATGCCTCATGGGATAATGCTGAAGTTGAGGTGCATTGGCAAGCTCGAATTACCCAAGAAGCAAAGAAAGAAGCTGAAAGCAAGGTTTCTTTAAATTGAAAAAATCTGGTAATATTCAAGGTGTTACTGGATCAGACAAACTTTCTTTTTCTAACTGTTTTTCTCCTTTGCAAATTGACAATTCTACAAACTCTGAGGAGCACATGGACTCAGACTCAGTTGAGTTAGAATTGAACTTTAGTAATCATACATCTTCTCCTGTATTATTTAATTTGAATATTCATGTAACTGAGGGAGCATCCAGAAATGGCACAGCTGCCAGTAATAAAACAGTACTTAATTCTCCCACAAAAGAAAAGAAAAAATTACATAAATTAGCCAGTGATGATACAGACATTCTCCACATTTATGATATTTATGAAACCCTCGAACCAATCAGCTTTGCACAGTTACAAGGACTGTTACGGTAGCTCCTGGGACACCCTGGTAACATTTTTCTCTTCATTGTCATTGTACTAAGCTGTGTACGCCCCAATGCCCAGACTATAATTTCCTTCGCCCCTATCTCAGGACTCCACAATAGTGGCCCTTTTTCCCTCCATCTATAGTGCCTCCACTGACCCCTGGGCATGAGGCCTCCTTCTTTCACCTCCCCTCTTCTTTCCACTCACCCATTGACAGCAGAACTCCATGCTTGCCATGTCCTGCCACCAACTTGCTTTGTTCTCTTGCATAGATCTGATCAATCTACATCTGGGTCTGCCCCATTTCCCATCTATCCCCTTTCTTAGGGTTTCCAATCAATCAGATAGTATTACCAAGTCCCTGGGACCTTTCCATATTATTCTTCCCCATTTCTGAGTATCGGTAGTGATTCACTATTTAATCTACATCTGTGCTCCCCTGTACACTAGTCTTAGCATAACCAGAATACAACACTATCATCTCCTCTTAGAATTGCTCTGCTTCTAAGCTAAACCCCCTAGACCCCTTCAACCTAGTCTGGTCTTGCTACAAGCCAATCCACTTAGAACTCATCTCCACTTGTGAGACAACCACTTGAAACCTGCTTAGGAATATCCCTGTGGAAGTCCACAAACTCACTCTCCACACATGTATAAATGGTCATGACCTATTCCATGTGGACTAGGCATAACAAGGACTAGTCAAGTTTTCACTTGACACAACAGTATATGGATTTGCCACCCATGAAGGAAAATGGCAATGGGCAAAAATAGGCAATACCCCAGCCTTACTCAACTCAGGGGCAACTCACACATTCATTGACTCAGCATACGTCGATGACAACAAGCTAGAACAAGTCTCACTTGGCCAAGAATTTCATGTTCTTAATGCTGATGGCTCTGATCAAGCTATCAGGCATATTTATGAAAAGGTGGCCCTTACCATCATTGTCAAAGACAAAAATGAAAACCCCCATGTGGAAGCTATTGATGCCTTCATATCATATCTGGGCAACCAAGACCTTATCATTGGCTATGATTGGTTAGTGTGCCACAACCCCAATGTCAACTGGGTTGACAAAGAAATCACATTCTCCTGTTGCACAGATCAATGCCATGCCAACCCTATAATAGAGCTTTGGTCTATTCTGGCTGAAGAGGAAGAAAAATTGAAAACAGAAATTCCCAAGGAGTACTGGGACTACTTGGATATATTCTCAGAACAAGAATCACACCGCATGCCCACCAGGAAACCATGGGATCATGCCATCAAGTTAGAACCTGGATTCGTTAAGAAGAAGGGTCGCATTATTGCATTATCAGATATTGAACTAGAAGAAGTTCGGATATTTATCAAAAAAGAACTAAAAAAGGGGTATATCTGACCCTCTAAATTGGACCAAACATTGCCAGTTTTCTTTATCCCAAAAAAGGATGGTAAGAAGAGAATGGTAATGGACTATCATTATTTAAATGAACACACTAAAAAGAACAACTACCCATTACCGCTGATCCCCTCATTGATTGATAGGCTCAAAGGTGCTGACATGTTCACAACCCTAGACCTTAGGTGGGGTTATAACAATGTTCGTATTAAAGAAGGTGATGAATGGAAAGGTGCATTCACCACCCCTATTGGTGCATATGAGCCTCTGGTAATGTATTTTGGCATGTGCAATTCTCCAGGCACATTCCAAAACATGGTAAACGATATTTTCTCAGATATGTATGCAGTAGTAGTTATTTATATCAATGACATCATGATATTCATGTCGAAGAAAACCAAAGAGGAGCATGTAGAGGTTGTCCAAGAAGTCTTACAAAGATTATGGGATAACGACCTCTATTTAAAACCTTCAAAATGCTTTTTCCACAAGGATAAAGTGGACTATTTAGAAATGGTCATATCTAAGGAGGGGGTAGAAATGCAAAAACCCAAGGTTCAAGCCCTCACCAATTGGCCCACTCCACGTAACTTAAAACAACTACAATCCTTCCTCGGAATGGCAAATTATTATCGCCATTTCATCCAAGGTTTTGCCAAAGTGGCTAGACTGCTCAATAATTTAACCTGAAAAGATACTCCCTATATATGGTCTGAAGAGTGCGAAGTAGCCTTCAAAAATTAAAAGAAATCATCACCTTTACCCCACTACTTACATACCCAGACTTGTCTTGCCCAGTTCACATTGAATGCAACACTTCTGACATCACCACCAGAGTGGTGTTATCATATCAGTTATTCAACAGAAACTGGCACCCAGCTAGTTTCATCTCACATTCCTTTGATGCTGCTGAATGCAATTACCCAGTCTATGATAAGGAATTGCTGGCCATCATTCATGCCCTAAAAGAGTGGCACCACCATCTCATTGATCGAGATCACTTTGAAATATGGACAGATCACCATAATCTGGAATTTTGGAAAAAACCCCAAGATCTGTCCCCATGACAAGTACACTGGCATGCATTCCTGATGGAGTACAATTACACCATATTGTACAAACCAGGTTCTACCAATGGTTGAGCAGATGCATTGTCTCACCATCCCAACCATGGAGAGGCAGCCAAGGATATTAATAAAAATGTAACCATATTATCTCTGGCCCTCTTTGCTAAGCAGGCTACAATTTCTCCTGAGATCTTTGATGAAATCATTGAACACTCCTTTGAACTCAATGAAGATCATTACGGGTATGATCTCAATTCGTCATTAAGTTGCTACAAAAATAGTCACAACCAAGTCTTCATTCCCAAGGATCTGAGATCTGAGATCATTAAACTTTATCATGAATCTCTGATTGCAGGACATCCTGGAAGATCTCGTACCCTCACCTCCATCCAATGACATTGCAATTGGCAAAACATCATCAAAGATGTCAATACCTTCATTGAGCACTGTCATGGCTGTGTCACATCCAAGTCACCCAATAAGTAATCAGCAGGGAAGCTTATTCTGTTACCAGCCCCTGAACACCCCTGGCAGGATATCTCAGTGGACTTTATCACAGATTTACCAGACTCAAATGGACATAACACCATTATGGTAGTAGTAGATAGATTCTTGAAAGAAGTTGTATTTATTCCATGTACCAAAACATTTTCATCACTGGACACAGCTAGATTATTTAGAGATAATGTGTGGTGTACACACAGACTCCCCAATTCAGTAGTTTCTGACCAAGGTCCCCAATTCATTTCAGAATTCACACACAAGCTTTGCAAGCTGCTTGGAATCAAGCAGAAATTATCTATGGCTTTTCACCCACAAACAGACAGGCAAATAGAATGAGTAAACTGCAACCTCAAACAATACCTTTGTCTCTATGTCATCAAAAAACAATCTGAGTGGGCTGAATGGCTCAAGCTGGCCCAGTTCCAACATAACAATACTCTCACTTTGGCCACTGGCACCATTCCTTTTGCTGTGATGCACAACTATGCCCCTTGGATGGGTTTTGAAAACCCAACAACATCACATCAGTTCAGTCATGATCTTGCTCACTCTCAAAAGGAAGTACACTCCACCCTCAAAGAAATACACACGAAAATGGAGTTATTTGCTGATTCATCACAGTTGGCAAATCTCAATTACCAAGTGGGCCAACAAGTCTGGTTGTCTTCATCTAACCTAATGCTTCCTTATGCCTCCTGGAAGCTCTCCCCCAAATGGCTCGGTCCTTACCCCATCACTCACGTACTCCCAAATGCAGTCAAACTGTGATTGCCAGCCTCCATGAAAATCCATAATGTTGTCAACACATCTCACATCAAATTCTATAGAGAACTGCTTGATGGACAATCTGTGATTCATCCAGACCCTATTGTGGTTACTGAGGACCGTCTCATGGAGTATGAGTGTTATGATTCTTTTCTTCTCCTTTCATCTTGTACTACTAGTGTTACGATTTCTTTTCCTTCTCTCTTGTCTTCCTCTTGTACTACTAGTTTCCTCTACTCGTGCTGCCACTCTCCCATTCCACTTTCCACCCTGTCATTTGCTGGCAGCACTCCTATCCTTTACCTACACTTCGTTTCTTTCTTCACCCAACACTCTCGGTTACATAATACTTACCCGGTCGGGTAACTCTTTCCCAGGCCCTATTACTATATAAACCCGTAACCTCTGTAGATAGTTCCT
The DNA here is from genome assembly GCA_038088915.1 of Sutorius aff. eximius. Classification (NCBI taxonomy): domain Eukaryota; kingdom Fungi; phylum Basidiomycota; class Agaricomycetes; order Boletales; family Boletaceae; genus Sutorius; species Sutorius aff. eximius. The sequence continues at coordinate 7,402 of JBBPJV010001032.1, forward strand.
CATGCTAGTTCTCTCTTGTACCATCATCATCGTCAATCACAACTCCATTTCACTTAGGCTTTGCCTAGTGTGAATCGTTGGCTAGTCGTCACTTCTTCACTCCTCGTCTTCACTGCCCTTTCTATAAAGGGGGTAGTACTCTGGGCATTGTGTCCCATACTTTGTTGGTGTATCAACACCTCCTCGTCATCCCTTGTTATCAGTCCTCAACCCGCTGTTGAGTGGTCATTACCTTGTTCTACATGTCTTGTTGCTTCACCTTGAGCAACTCCTCTTTTGCCCTCTTCGTTGTCTTCAACCACTTTGACCTCAACCCTAAACCCTAGTGGTTGTCAGTGATCATCAAGAGCTACGCCTGGGCCTACCTGGAACAGTCGTAACAATAGAACTAGCATATACTTGAAGCAGTTACCTTTGCGTAAGCCATCACCATTTCCCGCCAAATTTACAAATCCTCTCCTTCATGGAGATCACCTGTTCCCCCTCGACCATCCTCTCCTGCTCTATCCCCAGAGAGTTCCCCAATCACCTCTCCCTCTCGTCCCTCCACTGCAGCAGATGAACGTCCCACTTCGGAATCTGAAGAATTTAGACTTGCCCCCGTAACTGAGGCTCTAGCATGTTCCCTTTCCCTCTCTGAGTCCACATCGGTCAACACTGAAAGACCTACCACACCACTTCTGTGGCAGGAACCCCCGGAGCAACCGGAACCCTCTTTGTCATCCCTCACTCCTTACCCTCTCGCTCTCCCTCGCCCCCCTCTCCCACCTATCGCAGCCAACCCCACTCGCTCCACTAGCACTATGTCGAACAAACCTGTCGAACTCCAAATCTCTCCTCCATCCGCCTTTGATGGAGATTACACTAAAGCCGAACCTTGGCTCAACGAAGTACACGTCTACCTTGCCATCAACGCCAAGATCTACAACTCGGCCACTAAACAAATCGGATTCGCCCTATCGTACATGAAGACTGGCTCCACCCTCACCTGGGCTCACACGTTTCGTACCAAGGCATTGTCTGATACTACCCTAGATCTAGGGACCTTCGACCATTTCGTACAAGAATTCCGGGCCGCATTCAAACACCACGACACCATGGCCAACGCCTTGTCTTGGCTTGCCACTACCCAGGTCAAAGCTAAGGGTGGAGATTATACCTCGGCGTTACTCACGTACAATGCAGATTTCCAAGCTAAAGTAGCCATCGCAGGAGTTACTCAAGAACCAGTCCTTATCTCGTACTACCAGATGGGGATCCCCACCGTACTTATGGAAAAAATCATGGGGTTAGAGATAGTGCCGACCACCATCACGGACTGGCAGAAGAAAGCCCTATCAATTCAAATGCGCTGGGATCAAGCCCAGGCTATCAAGAAATGGCAGATGATCCATCTTCCGTATACCCCTCGTGCTCCCCACATCACTCACCTGAAAGACCCTAACGCTATGGAAGTAGACGCGATTAGGATTGGAAAACTAACACCTGAAGAAAAGGCCCAGTGCATCAAAGAATGTCTATGTTTCAAATGCAGGAAACCCGGGCACACCACGAACAATTGTAAAACCATCTTCTCCCCTAGGTTCCAACCTCAGGCTCCAACAACAACCATGGTCAAACCCCAGGTACAAAAGGTGGAAGCCGAAGAACAGGTGCCCAATTTGATTGAAATAGATGGAGAGGAGGAAAGCGAGATGGTGGGACAAGTATAAATTGATTCGGGTTTTTAAATGGGAGGTCTCATTCGATGTGAGTAACCTCCTTCTCTTGTGCACAGGTTGTATCAAGTAGCACCAAATCGATCCACATCCCATTGCAGCTTGTTCAACCAACCCACATGCTTAAAGCCGTCGACACCTTCGCTCTCGTAGACTCCGGGGCAGACGTCAACTGTATCGACATGATGTTTGCCCAGAAAAATCGAATTCCTGTCTCCCGCCTCAAACAACCTGTCATTGTACATAATGTGGACAGGTCTACCAACAAGTCCAAGCAGGTACTCTACTCTGCTTACCTCTGCATCAACATCGATGGAGTAGCTATGCTCCAGAAATTCCATGTCATGAGCTGTGGATCCCACAACGTCATTCTCGGGATACCATGGCTCAAAGAAGCCAATCCTCGCATCGACTGGAGTAAAAGGACGCTCGAAGTAGATGAAGCCCTCAATCAATCAAAGGAACTCCACTGGATGTACAAGAATGACCTCGACCGACACGAATTAGTCTACAAGAAAAGCTCACCGATCAAAATCATCAAACACGTAATTCGATCCATGGAAACGGATCAGCACCTATTCAACTATATCAACGAATGGACGCCACGAACGTGGCAAATCGATACCCGACAACATGCCATACATCGAGGATGGATTCCCTCGAAAGATGGACGTTACCTTCCTGCGACCTCCATCGCTGCCACTACTACATCCACCAAGTTGGCTGCCGACGCCAATCAGATCAAACCATCCACCATCCTTCCAGAAGCTGACACTGCTTACAAAGACGTATTCACAAAGGAATCTTGTGACCATGTACCCCCATCCCGACCCTATGACCATGAGATCAACTTGAAACTGGAGTTCAAAGCCAAGATTGCCACTCCATACAAGCTGGATGCTGTCCAAGAAAAAGCCCTTGACGAGTTCCTGGAGAAGAACCTAAAAGCAGGAAAAATCCGACCCTCGCAGTCGGAACAAGCATCTCTGTTCTTTTTCGTTCAAAAGAAAGATGGGAAGTTAAGACCCTGCCAAGATTACTGCTACATTAACCAGCACACCGTCTGCGATGGCTACCCTCTCCCGCTCATTTCATCCCTCATCGACAAGCTCAAGGGATCGAACATTTACACCAAATTTGATGTGTGGTGGGGGTATAACAACGTATGTATCAAAGACGGCCACCAATGGAAGGTGGCTTTCAACACTCACTGTGGCCTTTTTGAACCCACTGTCATGTTTTTCAGACTCACCAACTCACCCGCTATGTCCCAGTGGTTCATGAATGATTCTTTCAGAGACATGATAGCAGAGGGATGGCTCATCATCTACATGGATGACTTGTTAATATTTTCTAGCGACGACAAAGTACATGAAGAACGTACTCGATGGGTACTCCAACGAATGCAAGAGTTGGACCTACACCTCAAGCTTGAAAAGTGTACGTTCGCAGCTAAAGAAATTGATTACCTCGGGCTGGTGATCCGCGACGGGCAACTTGCCATGGACTCAGTCAAGCTCAACAGAATCAAGGAGTGGCCAGCACCCCAAACCCTCACCCAACTCCATTCATTTTTGGGGTTTACTAACTATTATCGGCGGTTTATCCCCAATTATTCCAATTTAATTAGGCCCTTCCTGAACCTAACCAAGAAGGACACCTGCTGGGACTGGACATCTGAGTGCCAACAAACTTTCCTACAATTAAAGGAGGAATTCTTATCCAAACCCATCCTTGTCCTCCCCGACGTCTCCCGACCGTTTGCCATCACCTCCGATGCCTCAGCATATGCTTTAGGGGCAATTCTTCTTCAAACAGATGCCAATGGAGACTGGCACCCCATCTCGTGTTATGCCAAATCGTTCTCCGATGCCGAAAGGAATTACAACGTATATGACCGAGAGCTTCTCGGCATTATCCACGCCCTAAAAGAGTGGTGCCACTACCTCCACAGAGGTCCCTTCCCAGTACAGGTTTTCACCGACCACAAAAACCTGTTGTATTTTAAACAACCCCAGCATCTGAACCACCGCCAAGCACGGTGGCTACTAGATATCGCCGACTTCGACCTGAAACTCATTTACGTTGAAGGAAAACTTCTTGTTGGACCTGATGCCTTGTCTCGGTGACCCAACCTATTCCCCAACGGAGTTGACAACAACAGAGTAGCCTTACTACCACCATCCCTTTTTGTCAACACTATCAACACCGCTCTAATTGACAAAATTCGACACTCCTCGCTCACGGACTCCGTCATCCTCCAACACCTCCAACGCATTGAAGAAGATATTCCTGCTGCACTTTGCAACAAACTAGCTGACTTCCAGATGACCGATGGAATCCTCATCTACCAAGGTCGTGCCTACATACCTCCAGGACACCGTCATGCGATCATAACATGTTGCCATGACCACCCTTCGGCCAGTCATCCAGGCTTCCTGAAAACACGCCAATTAGTAGCCTCGGAATGCTGGTGGCCCAGTCTTGCCTCCTATGTCTGTAACTTCATTGCCGGTTGTGCAGCCTGCCAATCGGCCAAAGTAAACACTCACCCCACCAGCCCTCCGCCTTCCCCTATCCGATCCACCACATCCCGCCCTTTTCAACAACTCTCCTGTGACCTAATCATGGGTCTACCTCCTTCCGCCAGCTCTGACGCTCTCCTGGTTGTGGTCGACCACAGGCTTACAAAGGGGGTGATTTTGTGTCCAATGACGTCCACGGTGACTGTGGAAGGCATTGTGGACCTGTTTTTTCACAAAGTATACCGTCGTTTCAGACTCTATTCAAAAATCATCTCCGATTGCGGGCCTCAATTCGCATCGGCATTCGCCAAAGCCCTTGGAAAAGTACTCAGTTATGATTTGGCTCTTTCCACTGCTTAT
>JBBPJV010001033.1:0-12002 GCA_038088915.1 Sutorius aff. eximius
ATAAAAACTACTTCTTTTGAGAATCGATCAACGACTACCATAATAGCATTATGCCCGTTTGATTCTGTTACGACAGCTCGTGGGACGCCCTGGTAACCTTTTTCTCCTCTTTATCATTGTACTAAGCCGCGTCCCCCTTGACGCTCGGACTACTCTTCCCTTCGCCCCTATCTCCGGACTACCCGATAGCGGCTACTTCCCCCCATCCTAAGTGCCTCCGCTGACCCCTCTGGGCATGAGGCCTCGCTACTATAAGACCTCCGTTCCACCTTTAGATCACGGAGCTCCGCTACTTACCTCTCCTGTTTTCCTTTGTCTCGCTTAGATCTGATCGGTCTATATCCGGGTTCGCCCCGTTTCACCTACATCCCCTTTCCAGGGTTTCTACCGATCAGATAGTACTACCACTATCTCGGGTCATCGTTCTCCTCCATTCCCCAGACTTCCCGACGGCCGGTAGTAGTAGTATTTAAACCCTCACCTAGTATTCCTGTACCCTAGTCTTAGCGTAACCGGAATACACGCTATCTCATCCTCTCGACCGCTTAAGTCTCCTCGAGCTAAGCAACCTCAGTCTCTAGACCTCGCTAGTCCTTGCGAGCTCCCCTTGACGCCTACCAGTGCTACGCCTGTAGGAACCCTCGACCCCATAGTGATATAAACGGTCACGACTCGTTCCACGACAGGACCGAGCGTAACAGATTCGGGTAAGTCCATAATGAAATCGACTGAAATATCCTGCCAGGGATGTTTTGGTGCGGGAAGGGGCATTAATTTACCGGCGGGTGGTTGATTTCCCGATTTAGAGGTGGCACAGCCATGACATGAGTCAATGAACGTGTTGACATCTTTTGAGATTCCAGGCCAGCTGTAGTGTCGTTGGATCGAGGCGAGAGTGCGGGATCTGCCAGGATGTCTGGCTATCGGAGATTCATGATATAATTTAAGAATGTCGGATCTCAGATCCGGGGGAACGAAGACTTGTTTCTTGGTGTTGACGTAACATCCAAGAGCGGAATCGAGATCGTAACCGTAGTGGTCGCCATCGAATTCGTAGGAGTGTTCGATGATCTTGTCGAAGATCTCAGGGGAAAGGGTAGCCTGTTTAGCGAACAAAGCCGGAGGTAGGACTGTGACATTTTTATTAATATCCTCAGCGGCTTCGCCATGGTCGGGATGGCGGGACAATGCATCTGCACGACCATTTGTTGACCCTGGTTTGTACAGGATCGAATAATTATACTCCATTAGAAACGCGTGCCAGTGCGCTTGTCGGGGGGACAGATCTTGTGGTTTTTTCCAGAATTCTAGATTCCGGTGATCGGTCCATATTTCGAAGTGTTCTCAGTCTACGAGATGATGGCGCCATTCCTTTAATGCTCGGATAATGGCGAGCAACTCTTTGTCGTATACGGGATAGTTGCGTTCCGCAGAGTCAAAGGAGTGTGAGATGAAACCGGCTGGGTGCCAGTGTCCGTCTTCAAGCTGATAAGAGAGCACAGCTCCCGAGGCGATGTCGGATGTGTCGCATTCGATGCGAACAGGACGAGAAGAGTCGGGGTATGTTAGAAGCGGCATGGAGGTAACGATTTGTTTGAGTTTGTTGAATGCCGCTTCGCATTCTTCCGTCCATACGTAAGGAGTATCTTTTTTTGTTAAATTGTTAAGCGGTCTAGCCGCGTCGGCAAATCCTTGTATGAAATGACGGTAGTAGTTGGCCATTCCTAGGAATGACTGCAACTGTTTGAGATTTTTGGGTTGAGGCCAGTTGGTAATGGCTTTAACTTTAGGTTCCTGCATCTCTATCCCCTCTTTAGAGACGACCATACCGAGGTAGTCCACTTTATCCTTGTGGAAAAAGCATTTTGATGGTTTTAAGTATAAGTCGTAATCGCGTAATCGTTTGAGAACTTCGCGTACGACTTCAACATGTTCTTCTTTCGTTTTCTTCGACATGAAGATCATAATGTCGTCAATATAAATTACAACCACGGCGTACATATCCGAGAAGATGTCGTTTACCATGTTTTGGAATGTTCCGGGGGAGTTACACATCCCGAAATACATGACGAGGGGTTCATAGGCACCAATCGGGGTTGTGAAGGCGCCTTTCCATTTGTCACCTTCTTTGATGCAAACGTTGTTATATCCCCATCGTAGATCCAGTGTAGTAAACATATCTGCGCCCTTGAGTCGATCAATGAGCATGGGAATTAGGGGGAGGGGGTAATTGTTTTTCTTGGTATGTTCATTTAGATACCGGTAGTCCATGACCATACGCTTTTTTCCATCTTTTTTGGGTATAAAAAATACAGGAGAGGTTTGATCTGACTTGGAAGGTCGGATATATCCTTTTGCTAGCTCCTTTTCTATAAATATACGGACTTCTTCAAGCTCCGTGTCTGACAACGCAATAATACGCCCTTTCTTCTTGACGAAGTCCGGGTTGAGTTCAATCGCATGATCCCAAGGTTTCCTGGTCGGCATACGATGGGATTCTTGCTCGGAGAATACGTCCAAAAAGTCCCAGTACTCTTTGGGAACCTCGCTTTTTAATTTTTCTTCTTCTTCGGCTGGGATAGACCGAAGTTCCATAATAGGATTAGCACGGCATCGATCCGTGCAGCGAGAGAACGTAATTTCTTTGTCAACCCAGTTGACGTCGGGGTTATGGCGGGCCAACCAATCATAGCCAATGATCAGATCTTGGTTTCCCAGATACGATATGAAAGCGTCGATTGCTTCCGCATGGGGGTTGCCATTCTTATCTTTGACGATAATAGTTAACGCCACTTTTTCCGTAATACGTCCGATGGCTTGGTCTGATCCATCGGCGTTGAGAACTCGAAATTCTCGGCCGAGCGAGACTCGTTCTAGTTTGTGGTCATCGACATAGGTGGAGTCGATGAATGTGTGTGTAGCCCCTGAGTCGAGTAAGGCCGGGGTTGTGCCTATTTTGATCCAGCGCCTATTGCCTTCATGGACGGTGAATCCATATATGGTTGTGTCGAGGGAAAACTCGACGGGACCTTGTGACCGGGCATAGCCAGTCGGTGCGAGGGTTTCATAAATATCGTAGATGTGAAGTATATCTGATTCGTCTGAGATAACGCTACATAATTTTTTTGTTTTTTGTTTGGGAGAATTAAGCACAGCTTCATTGTTGGCTGCCACGCCCTTTCGGGACGCTCCCTCAACTTTACAGGAAGTATTCGAATTAAATAATACAGGGGGATCATAGCTACTACTGTTCGAGCCGCACACCTCATTGTTCTTAGGCTCGTGAATTGGTAAGCAAGAAAAACGATTAGAAAAAGAAGAGTCAAGAGGTACTACGTAGTCCGATCTAGAATCACCTCGCATGGATCTAGATCTTGCTAATTTAAAGAAATCTTTCCTTCAGATTCCTTCTTTGATTCTTGGGCGATACGTGCTCGCCAGTAAGCCTCTGCATCTTTATTGTCCCAGGAGGTGTGGGAACCCGAGTGGCCATTGCTGGGCCGTGCAGCTTGAGACGAAACAACGAGGGCGGATGACGTTGGGGGAGTGGGGAGAGGTCGCGACGAGTATCGCGGGCGGGATGGACCAGGCTGGTCGAACTGGGAGTATGTGGGGTCTTGGAACATCTCCCTGTTCCTCATTGGTCGTGGGGGGGCGCGAGGTCTTTGTGGCTCTTTGCACTCACGTGCAATGTGGCCGGTCTTTTGGCAATTGTAGCACGTAATGTCCGTGCGTGCCGGCCTGACTTGTTGAGCTCCAATTTCCATCGGAGCGCCCCTTCCTGGTTGAGTCCCGGTTTGTGTGAAGCGCGGGGGACTGTTGCGCTGGAACGGGACGAATCGTTGTCCTCGTTCGTATCTGACGTGCTCGAAGCGCTCTCCCATCTCCACGTACTTGTTTAGGGTTTGATCGAAGGTTAAGTCTCCTTCGTTTTGTAAAACGGCCGTGTATATCTTATAGTCGATGGTTTTGCGAAGGAGCCGCACTGCCGTGTCATCATCGATCTCGATTTCTTCTTTAAGGAATTGGAATTCGTTGAGGAACTCCGCTGTTCTCCTATTTCCTTGTCGAAGATATTCAAGCTTGGAGTAAGCTTGCTCTTTGTAGTCGGATATTTTAAAGTACTTTTCTATATCCTTTTTGAGATCGTCCCAATCGGGCCATTTGTCTTTGGTAAGCCCTTTCGAGATACACAGGTGGGCGAAGGCGCTTGTATCGCCAGACATGCGCATGAGTACGGCCACGGTTTTTTCTTTGTCTTCGCGGAGGGGGTGCCAGTTTTGGGTTGACACCCATAGTTCCATAAAAAGCCACCATTTCTTGAACGTGGCGCGTTTGCCGTCCCAGATGCCAGGATTGGCGAATTTTTTATCAAAACCTTTTGATGCGTCTCCAGATTTAATTGCGACAGAGATCTTATCGATCTCGTCTTTTACCTCTTGCCACGACATTGTCTATTCGTCGTACAGGTAGATTGTGCGGGGGCGGTTATAGGGTTTTCGGAGGTGGTGTGATGGACGGAGTGAGCGGGTAGTTTTGTTGGCGAGAACTATTCGGTTACGGGGGTTTACTTTCTTTTCCCACCGAATGTCTGCGAGCCAATCGTGGGCGAAATGGACCGCTGGGTCTCCGTTAGGATAAAGGTCGGCGACGGGGGTGAGAAAGTCTTCGAGCTCCTTAGTTTTGAAGGGATCGGAGCGGCGGGGGGGCATGCGACTGTAAACAAAAACTAATTTCTCCCGGGCAGCTGCGGGGAGACCGTTGACGCGATGTGGCGGGTAACCACTGAGAATTCGATAGTTTATCGTCTGAGTTCAGATGTGGGAGGAACCAGGGTAGAGCTAGTTTTTTAAAGCTAGCACACCGTCACACGCGACGCTTGCAGCTATCGGGTAGAGGGGGCGGTCTGCACTTTCCGCAAAGCAATGTTATCCTTATTTATTATGGCGGACGACCGTATGACTACTGGTTATCGGGTGTATGCCCGGAGCCCTTCAAGCGGTGCTCGCTACTTGTTCTCCTTAACCCTGGAGTCGCGGGTTCGACCTCGTAAGAAGTCTAGTTCAAGTGAAGCGAAACCACAACTATACTAAGTGGACTGCAAGGTGGAACCAAGAGGACACGTTCTGACGTCGTGCAACGTTTTACGATGAAAGAGAAGAAAGGAAAAGAAAGGGGAAACATGTGATACGGTGACCATGGGCAAGGGTGAAGGAGAGCTAGATATTCCACTTAAGCCTAGGAGTGATCCCAGATAATGCCCAAGTGAACTAGACTGGGGAGCAGTCGTAGTATCACCTGGGTATATATACAAGTGCCAAGACTACTTAGTAATACATGACTAATATATAGTGGGAATGGTACGATAGATAAGGTAAAGGTACACCAATAGCTAAATGGGCTCTTATCTATGACATCATCGGTCTAGACCAGTCACGTGATCTGACGTCATGGAGTCCAGGCCCTAGTCACGTGATCGTGGGAAAGGAAAAGTTAGGGGGAAGTCACGTGACCAGTTGTGACAAAATGAAAGAAAAAGAGTGGTTAAGAAAGTGTTTGCGTAGAGAGTTAGGAAAATTAAATACGTATCGTAACACTATCCCCTCTTTACGTCTCGACTTCCAGGCAAGAGAAGCAGGATGACGCGGAATCAGTAAAGTTTTCGTACGGCGAGAAGAGGGATTGAAATTCCTTTAAGGAAACGCCACGGACACGACGAGGTGCCGCCGTGTTCATGGAATGGAAGTCCCGAATAGCGTCTTGCGCATTATCCAAGTTGGCCTCTGGTTCCCATGTGCGATCTGTCTCATCCCATCCTTTCCAGTGAACGAGGTACTCTAATTTACCACGCTTCAGGCGTGAATCAACAATGAAATCAACTTCATACTCGACAAGGCGATCCTCGGTAACGATGATAGGATCTGGTCTGATGACTGTTTGACCGTCGAGGGGAGTGTTGTAAGGTTTAACCCAGGAGACATTTACTACCGGGTGTATTTTCATCGACTGAGGTAAACACAGTTCTACCGCGTTGGGGAGTACTCGAGTGATAGGATATGGACCAAGCCATTTAGGCGACAGTTTGGGGGATGGGAAGGGAAGTGAGAGGTTCTTGGTTGATAGCCAGACTTGCTGACCAACTTGGTAATCGGGATGTTCGGACCTAGATGATTCAGCCGAACGTTCCATTCGTGTTCTAGTGGCGTCAAGCACAGCTTGTATTTCCTCGTGGGAATGAATGAGGTCTGAGCCGAAACGATGTGAAGAGACAGGGTTTTCCAAACCCATACGAGGGGCGTAATTCCTAGTGACGGCGAAAGGGATCGTGCCAGTGGCCGCCGTGAGGGAATTGTTATGTTGGAATTGGGCCAGCTTGAGCCATTCGGCCCACTCGTTTTGTTTCTTTGCGACGTAGATGCGAAGGTACTGTTCTAGGTCGTGATTAATTCGTTCGGTCTGACCATCGGTTTGAGGATGAAATGCCGTAGACAACTTTTGCTGAATTCTGAGTAGCTTGCAAAGTTCTCGGGTGAAATCGGAGGCGAATTGAGGGCCTCGGTCGGAGACTACACTACTAGGGAGTCCGTGGGTACACCACATGTGATCTCTAAATAATCGAGCGGTATCTAAAGAGGAAAAAGTCTTTGTACATGGAATAAAAACTACTTCTTTTGAGAATCGATCAACGACTACCATAATAGCATTATACCCGTTTGATTCGGGTAAGTCCGTGATGAAATCGACTGAAATATCCTGCCAGGGATGTTGAGGTGCGGGGAGAGGCATTAATTTACCAGCGGGTGGCTGATTTCCCGATTTGGCAGTGGCACAGCCATGACATGAGTCAATGAAGGTGTTGACATCTTTAGAAATCCCAGGCCAGCTGTAGTGTCGTTGGATTGATGCGAGGGTGCGGGATCTTCCTGGATGCCCAGCTATCGGAGATTCATGGTATAATTTAAGGATTTCGGATCTTAGGTCCGGGGGGACGAAGACTTGCTTCTTGGCATTGACGTAACATCCAAGAGCGGAATTGAGATCGTAACCATAGTGGTCACCGTCAAATTCGTAAGAATGTTCGACAATCTTATCGAAGATCTCAGGGGAGAGGGTAGCCTGCTTAGCGAACAAAGCTGGGGGTAAGACTGTGACATTTTTATTAATATCCTCAGCGGCTTCGCCATGGTCGGGACGGCGGGACAATGCATCTGCACGACCATTTGTTGATCCTGGTTTGTATAGGATCGAATAATTATACTCCATCAAAAACGCGTGCCAGCGCGCTTGTCGTGGGGAGAGATCTTGGGGTTTCTTCCAGAATTCTAGATTCCGGTGATCTGTCCAGATCTCGAAGTGATCTCGGTCCACGAGATGGTGGCGCCATTCTTTTAATGCGCGGATGATGGCGAGCAACTCCTTGTCATAGACGGGATAGTTGCGTTCCGCTGAATCGAACGAATGTGAAATGAAACCAGCTGGGTGCCAGTTTCCATCTTCGAGTTGGTAAGAGAGCACAGCTCCCGAGGCGATATCGGATGTGTCGCATTCAATGCGAACGGGACGAGAAGAGTCGGGGTATGTTAGAAGTGGCATGGAGGTGACGATTTGTTTGAGTTTGTTGAATGCCGCTTCGCATTCTTCTGTCCATACGTAAGGGGTATCTTTTTTTGTTAAATTGTTAAGCGGTCTAGCCGCGTCGGCGAATCCTTGTATAAAGCGACGGTAATAGTTTGCCATTCCCAGGAATGACTGCAACTGTTTGAGATTTTTGGGTTGAGGCCAGTCGGTGATGGCTTTAACTTTAGGTTCCTGCATCTCTATCCCCTCTTTAGAGACGACCATGCCGAGGTAGTCCACTTTATCCTTGTGGAAGAAGCATTTCGATGGTTTTAAATATAAGTCGTTATCGCGTAATCGTTTGAGAACTTCGCGTACGACTTTGACGTGTTCTTCTTTCGTTTTCTTTGACGTGAAGATCATAATGTCGTCGATATAAATTACGACCACGGCATACATATCCGAGAAGATATCGTTTACCATGTTCTGGAATGTTCCGGGGGAGTTATACATCCCGAAGTACATAACGAGGGGTTCATAGGCACCAATTGGGGTCGTGAAGGCGCCTTTCCATTCGTCACCTTCTTTGATGCGAACGTTGTTATATCCCCATCGTAGGTCCAAAGTGGTAAACATGTCAGCGCCCTTGAGTCTATCAATGAGCGTGGGGATTAGGGGGAGGGGGTAATTGTTTTTTTTTGTATGTTCATTTAAATATCGATAGTCCATGACCATACGCTTTTTCCCATCTTTTTTGGGTATAAAAAATACAGGAGAGGTTTGATCCGATTTGGAGGGTCGGATATAACCTTTGGCTAGCTCCTTTTCTATAAATATTCGGACTTCCTCGAGTTCCGTGTCTGATAATGCAATAATGCGCCCTTTCTTTTTGACGAAGTCCAGGTTGAGTTCAATTGCGTGATCCCAAGGTTTCCTTGTCGGCATACGATGGGATTCCTGCTCGGAAAATACGTCCAAAAAGTCCCAGTACTCTTTGGGAACCTCGTTTTTCAATTTTTCTTCTTCTTCGGCCGGAATAGACCGAAGTTCCATAATAGGATTAGCACGGCATCGATCCGTGCAGCGAGAGAACGTAATTTCCTTGTCAACCCAGTTGACGTCGGGGTTATGGCAGACCAACCAATCATAGCCAATGATGAGATCTTGGTTTCCCAGATACGATATGAAAGCGTCGATTGCTTCCGCATGGGGGTTACCATTCTTATCTTTGACGATAATAGTTAAAGCCACTTTTTCTGTAATACGTCCGATGGCTTGGTCTGAACCGTCGGTGTTGAGGACTCGGAATTCTCAGCCGAGCGAGACTCTTTCTATTTTGTTGTCATCGACGTATGCAAAGTCGATGAATGTGTGCGTAGCCCCTGAATCGAGCAAGGCCGGGGTGGTGCCTATCTTGGTCCAGCGCCTATTACCTTCATGGATGGCGAATCCATATATCATGGTGTTGAGAGAGAACTTGACGGGTCCTTGTGACCGGGCGTAGCCGGTTGGTGCGAGGGTTTCATAAATATCGTAGATGTGAAGTATGTCCGATTCGTCTGAGATAACGCTACGTAATTTTTTTGTTTTTTGTTTGGGAGAATTAAGTACTGCTTCATTGTTGGCAGCCGCGCCCTTTCGGGACGCTCCCTCAACGTTACAAGAAGTATTCGAATTAAATAATACAGGGGAATCGTAACTACTACTGTTCAAGCCGCACACCTCATTGTTCTTAGGCTCGTGTATGGGTAAGGATGAAAAACGATTGGAAAAAGAAGCGTCTATAGGAACTACGTAATTTGATCTAGATTTACCTCGCATGGATCTAGATCTTTCTAATTTAAAGAAATCTTCGTTTCCGATTCTTTCTTTGATTCTTGGGCGATGCACGCTCGCCAGTAAGCTTCGGCATCTTTATTGTCCCACGAAGATTGGGAACCCGAGTGGCCATTGCTGGGCCGTGCAGCTTGGGAGGAAACGACGAGAGCGGAGGAGACAGGGGGAGTGGGGAGAGGTCGTGACGAGTACCGGGGACGTGATGGACCAGGCTGGTCGAACTGGGAGTATGTTGGGTCTTGGAACATCTCCCTGTTCCTCATTGGTCGTGTGGGGGCGTGAGGTCTTTGTGGCTCTTTGCACTCGCGTGCAATATGACCGGTCTTTTGACAGTTGTAGCACGTGATGTCTGTGCAAGCCGGTCTGGCTTGTTGAGCTCCAATTTCCATCGGAGCACCTCTTCCTGGTTGGGTCCCTGTTTGTGTGAAGCGCAGGGGACCGTTGTGCTGGAACGGGACGAATCTCTGTCCTCGTTCATATCTGATGCGCTCGAAGCGCTCTCCCATTTCGGCGTATTTATTGAGGGTTTGATCAAATGTGAGATCTCCCTCGTTTTGGAGTACGGTGGTGTAAATTTTGTAGTCCACCGCTTTTCGTAGTAGGTGGACTGCCGAGTCATCGTCGATTTCGATTTCTTCCTTCAAAAATTGGAATTCATTTAAGAATTCGTTGGTATGGCGATTTCCTTGTCGGAGGTTTTCTAGTCTTGAGTACGCTTGTTCTTTGTAGTCTGATATCTTGAAATATTTTTCGATATCCTTTTTTAAGTCATCCCATTCGGGCCACTTGTCTTTGGTGAGCCCTTTTGAGATTCTTAGATGGGCGAATGCGGTTGCATCACCCGACATGCGCATTAAGACTGCTGCGGTTTTCTCCTTGTTTTCGCGTAGTGGATGCCAATTTTGGGTTGACACCCATAGCTCCATAAAGAGCCACCATTTCTTGAAGGTTGATCGTTTGCCGTCCCAGACACCGGGGTCGGCGAATTTCTTATCGAAGCCTTTTGAGGCATCTCCGGATTTGATTGCTACTGAGATCTTGTCGATCTCATCTTTGACTTCTTGCCACGACATTATTTATTCGTCGTAGAGGTATATTGTACAGGGTCGATTGTAGGGGGTTCGAAGCTTGTGTGATGGACGGAGTGAGCGGGTAGTTTTGTTGGCGAGAACTATTCGGTTACGGGGGTTTACTTTCTTTTCCCACCGAATGTCTGCGAGCCAATCGTGGGTGAAACGGACCGCTGGGTCTCCGTTAGGGTAAAGGTCGGCAACGGGGGCGAGGAAGTTTTCGAGCTCCTTAGTTTTGAAAGGGTCGGAGCGACGTGCAGGCATAAACTGTAAATGAACCGTTGACGAGTTGTGGCAGGTAACCACTGAGAAGGCGGTGTTTTTACGTCACTTCCGACGTGGGAGGGAACCGGGGTACAGCTAGTTTTTTAAAGCTAGCACACCGTCACACGCAACGCTTGCAGCTATTGGGTAGAGGGGGCAGTAATGCACTATCCGCAGAGCAATGTTATCCTTATTGACGGCGGACGACCGTATTCTCAACTGTTATCCGGGTGTTTGCCCGACGCCCGTCTAGTGGTGCGTGTACTTGTTCTCCTTAACCCTGGAGTCGCGGGTTCGACCTCGTAAAGAAGTCTAGTTCAAGTGAAACGAAACCTAAAACCTAAACTAAAGTGGACAACGAGGTGAAACCAATAGAACAGGTTTTGACACCCTGCAACGTTTTACGATGAAGAGGAGGAAAGATAGAAAGAAAGACACGTGCTACGATGAACACAGGCAAGGGTGAAGGAGAGCTAGATATTCCACCTAAGCCTAGGAGTGATTCCCAGATAATGCCCAAGTGAACTAGACTGGGGAACAGTCGTAGTATCACCTAGGTATATATACATGTGCCGAGACTATTATTAATACATGACTAATATATCGTGAGAGATGGTACGATAGATAAAGAAAGGTACAACCAATAGCAAAACGGGCTCTTATCTATGATATCATAAGTCTAGACCAGTCACGTGATCTGACGTCATGGAGTCTAGGCCCTAGTCACGTGATCGTAGGAAAGGAAAAGTTAGGGGAAAGTCACGTGACCTGGTGTGACAAAATAAAGAGAAAAAGAAGTGAACTACGAGTGTATGCGTTGAGTGTTAGGAAAATTAAATACGTATCGTAACACTATCCCCTCTTTACGTCTCGACTTCCAGGCGAGAGAAACAAGAAGACGCAGAATCAGTAAAGTTTTCGTACGGCGAGAAGAGGGAGTGAAATTCCTTCAAGGAAACGCCACGAACACGACGGGGTGCAGCCGTGTGTTTGGAACGGAAGTCCCGAATAGCGTCTTGCGCATTTTCCAAGTTAGCCTCAGGTTCCCAGGTACGATCCGTTTCATCCCATCCTTTCCAATGCACGAGATACTCCAGTTTGCCACGTTTCAAACGTGAATCAACAATGAAATCAACTTCATACTCGACTAGACGGTCCTCGGTAACGATGATAGGATCCGGCCTGATGACTGTCTGGTTGTCGAGGGGAGAGTTGTAAGGTTTAACCTGAGATACGTTTACTACCGGGTGTATCTTCATTGATTGGGGTAGACGC
>JBBPJV010001034.1:0-11987 GCA_038088915.1 Sutorius aff. eximius
CCCTTAGGGTAAGATCAAGTGATCATAAAAGAAGGAGAAACACCTAAGTATCAATGAATAACGTCTACTGGCAATTGAGAGGATACGAGACTGGGAAGGAGTAGGTGGTAGACGTGGTGGAAATGCTGGTGATGCACAGTAGCAGGGAAAAGAAGAGAGATCATAGAAGGGAAAAGAGAAATCGTAACACAGACTGGATTCCCTCTAGTCTTGTCAACCTGGACATTACCTGAGTCTAAGGGGGAGCAGCCACAGCTGCTCTATGCTTCCCCTCCAGTGTGGATGCCTCATACTTGACTGCCCATTCACTCATCCTCACTTGTACATTGTTGCTGGATGTCATACCCAGTTCTCTCTTTCTTAGTCAGTCATCATTAGCATGTCATCAGGATAACCCTCCAATGCCATGTGCTTGGGGTTAGGGTTAGAGATTCATCTCACTCAATGAGCTCCTCCTTAGGCTTATTTCACTCCCATCCTTGTTGACCCTTACCCCATATCCCCTTGCTCTCCCTCGACCCCCTCTTCCACCTATCTCCACTAACCCCATCCATGTTACTGGCACCATGTCCAATAAACCCATGGAACTCCACATTTCCCCTCTTTTGTCATTTGATGGAGACTACACCAAGGCTGAACCATGGCTTGATGAAGTCCATGTATACCTTGCCATCAACACCAAGATCTATAACTCTCCAGTGAAACAAATCAGCTTCGCCCTCTCCTACATGAAGACTGGCTCTGCCCTCACCTGGACCACACCTTTCATATCAAGACCCTCTCAGACACCACCCTCAACCTAGGAACCTTTGACCAATTCATAGCAGAGTTCCATGCCTCATTCAAACATCACAATATGGTGGCCAATGCTCTCTCTTGATTGGCAAGCACTCAAGTCAAGGCTAAAGGTGGCAACTACACCTTGACCCTATTAACATACAACACCAACTTCCAAGCCAAAGTGGCTATCACAGGAGTCATCCAAGAATCTGTCCTTATCTTGTACTATCAGATGGGGATCCCCTCCATCCTCATGGGGAAAGTAATGGGACTTGAGACTGTCCCTACCACCATCTTAGAATGGCAGAAGGAGGCCCTTTCTATCCAGATGTGCTGGAATTAAGCTCAGGCCATTAAGAAATGTCAAATGGTCCACCTTCCATACTCCCCATGCACACCTCATGTTCCACACCACAAGAACTCCAATGCTATGGACATAGATGTGGTCAAAGTAGAAAAACTCACCCCAGAAGAACACACTCATTGCTTCCAAGAGAACCTATGCTTCCACTGTCAAAAACCAGGGCATACAACTGACAACTGCAAAGTGGTGTTCCCACCAAAGCCAACAAAGCAAGATGCCAGACCTTCAAAATCCAAATCAAAGGTACAGAAAGTAGCTGAAGAAGGGAAGGTCCCAAACCTCATAGAAATCAATGACAATGAAGAAAGTGAGACAGTGGGAAGAGTCCAACTAGAGCCAGGTTTTTAGAAGGAAGGCCTCGATCAATATGAGTCCCCTCCTACTCTTGTTCTTGGGTTGTATCTACTGCATCCAAATCAATTAGAATTCCATTGCAGATAATCCTACTGAGTCACACCCTGAAAACCATCAACACTTTTGCACTCATAGATTCAGGAGCAGACATCAATTGCATCGACATGATGTTCACCCACAAAAACTGTATTCTGGTCCATTGACTCAAACAATCCATCACTGTCAGCAATGTTGATGATTCACCCAACAAGTCCAAGCTGGTGCAGTTCACTGCAGACCTTTTTGTCAACACTGACAGTGTCACTATGTGCCAAACATTCTACATTCTGAACTGCAGATCTCAGAATATTATCCTAGGAATTCCTTGGCTTAGATTAGCCAATCCTTGAATTAACTGGGAGAAATGTACCTTGGAGGTAGAAGAGTCCAAGAACCAATCATATGAGCTACACCAATTGTATCAGATCAACTTGGCCAAACACAAGTCCCACTTTCGGAAACCAAAGCCAATACCCCCATCAAGTATGTAGTCCACTTTATGGAAACAGACCAACATCTGTTCAATTACATCAATGAGTGGACCCCAAGAACTTGGCAGATAGATACCCACCAACACATGATCCACCAGAGGTGGATTCCCTCCAAGGATGGTAGATATCTCCCCACTTCCACTGTCATGGCCACCACTATGTCTACCCACCTGGCTGCTGAAGCTGCCACCTTAAAGAAATCAACTGAACTCCTGGAAGCATTCCATGATTTCACTGGAATATTTGCCAAGGAACCATGTGATCACATACTGTCATCTCAACCCTATGACCATGAAATCAATCTCAAACCTGAGTTCAATGCCTGGATCACCTCCCCTTATAAGCTGGATGTCCATCAGAAGAAGGCTCTTGATGAATTCCTGGAAGAGAACCTCAAGGCCAGAAAAATCCATCCTTTGCAGTCTGAACAAGCCTCCCCATTCTTTTTTGTGCAGAAAAAGGATGGCAAACTCCAACTATTCCAAGACTACTGATACATTAACCAACACACAGTCTGGGATGGGTACCCTTTACCACTCATCTCTTCCTTGATTGACAAGTTGAAGGGATTGAACATTTACACCAAATTCAACATATGGTGGGGATATAACAACATCTGAATCAAGGATAGTCATCAATGGAAGGCAGCCTTCAACATGCATTGTGACCTCTTCAAACCAACAGTGATGTTCTTTGGACTCACCAACTCACCTGTGACCTTTCAGTGACTCATGAATGACTCCTTCTAGGACATGATTGTAGAGGGATAGCTCATAATCTACATGGACAACCTTCTCATCTTCTCTTCAGATGATAAAGTGCACAAGGAACACATGAGATGAGTACTACAGCGCATGCAGGAACTTGACCTCCATCTCAAACTGGAGAAGTGCACCTTTGCTGCCAAAGAAATAGACTACTTGGGTCTCATGATCAAAGAAGGACAACTTGCAATGGATCCTGTCAAACTGGATGGCATCAAACACTGGCTGGCTCTCCAAACCCTCACACAACTTCGCTCTTTCCTCAGGTTTACCAACTACTACAGGCAGTTTATCCTGGACTATTCCAACCTGGTCTGCCCATTACTAAATCTCACCAAGAAAGATATGCATTGGGAATGGACTGATTCATGCCAAGTAGCATTCTTCACCCTCAAATGAGAATTCCAATCTGCCCCAGTTCTCATTCTCCCTGACATTGCTTGCCCCTTCACCATCACATCTGATGTATCCATGTATGCCTCTGGTGCCATCCTTCTTCAAACTGATGCCAATGAGGACTGGCACCCCATATTGTACCACACCAAATCTTTCTCCAATGCCAAACAAAACTATGATGTCTACAACCAGGAGCTTCTTGACATTCTCTGCGCTCCCAAAGAATGGTGCCACTATCTTCACTGCATGTCCTACCCTGTACAGGTCTTCACCAACCACAAAAATCTTCTGTACTTCAAACAGCCACAACACCTCAACCATTGTCAAGCCTGGTGGCTTCTTGACCTTGCTGACTTCAACTTGAAACTTATCCACATCAAAGGAAAATTACTGGTCAGCCCAAACACACTGTCCCAATGCCCTGACCTTTTCCCCTCAGGCACTGACAACAATGGTGTTGCTTTACTTCCCCCATCCCTCTTTGTCAATCTCATTGACACTGCCCTGGTTGACAAAATCTGCCATTCCTCCCTCTTTGATGATGTTGTCCTCCAACATCTTCAACACATCAAAGACTTTCCTGTCTCTCTTCATAGCCACATGGCTGACTTTCAGATGACCAATGATGTCCTCACATACTGTGGGTGCATATATATTCCCCCAGAACATCATCATGCCATCCTTTCCCATTGCCATGATCATCCTTCTGGAGGGCATCCAGGTTTCCTCAAGACCTGCCAACTCATAGCCTCTGAATGCTGGTGGCCAGGTCTTGTGTCCTAAGTCCACAATTTCATCACTGACTGTGGTGCCTGCCAAGTGGCCAAAGTTAACACCCATCCATCCTCCCCACCATTGTTGCCTATTCACTCCACCACCTTCTGAATCTTCCAGCAGGTCTCTTGCAATCTCATCACTGGGTTATCTACCTCCTCTGGCTTTGATGCTTTTCTGGTCATGGTAGACCATGGCCTTACAAAGGGGGTGATTCTTTGCCCAACCACCACTTCTGTCTCTGCAGAGGGAATTGCAAATCTTTTTTTCCACAAGGTCTACATATGGTTCAGCCTCCACTCTAAAATCATCTCAGACAGAAGCCCACAATTTGCCTCCACATTTGCCAAAGCCCTCAGATCCATACTGGGATATGACTTGTCCCTATCCACTGTATACCACCCTCAGACTGATGGAGAAATGGAGAGAGTCAATCAGGAAATTGGAACTTACCTCCACATATATTGTGGTAACTCCCCTTCCACCTGGGCTAAATCCATTACTCATGCCAAATTCACCCACAATCATCACCCCCACTTGGTCACTGGACACTCTCCATTCTTCCTCATGATGGGGTACAAACCCATTCCTCTTTCTTCCATCTTGAAATCATCCTCACAGATCCTGGCTGTTGATGCCCACATCAAGGCCCTCCTTGCAGCACAAGATGAAGCCTTGGCCACCCATGAACTCACTCAACAAGTAATGGCCAATCATAATCACTCCAAGTTCCACCCATTCAAAAAAGGAGATAAGGTGTGGCTGAAAGCCAAGAACCTGAAATGCTCTGTCACCTTTTTAAAGCTCACTCCTAAGCAGGAAGATCCCTTTACCATTGTCCAGGTACTGTCCCTGATCCCCTATAAACTCCACCTTCCCAGTACCTGGAAGATCCATCCAGTATTCCACACTTCTCTTCTCACACCCTATGTGGAAATGAAGATCCATGGTCTGAACTTGACACAGAAGCCCACAGAACTAGTGGATGGAGGAGAAGAATACAAAATTGAAAAGATCTTATGGCATTGTGGAACCCCTGCATTCCACCAGTTCCTAATCCAATGGAAAGGATATCTGCTGGAAGATGACTCATGGATCCCTGAGCAAAACCTCAAATATTCACAAGCCATCCTCAAGGAATATAAAAACCTTCATCCTCACACCTTCCCCCATGTCTCAACCTGCCACCTTAGCACTTCGTCTTCTCAACTGCCACCTACTACTGTCCAGAATGGTCATTACCTACCCTGCTCCCCTCAATGCCACTACTGCTGCCATTGATACCCTAGTTATGAAAGACATGTCCATCTTTGATTCACTCTTAGATACTGAATCCTCTGTCTCTACCTCAGGATGGGGGGATGAATCCACCCCATTGTCCTTTTGTATCTTGTTGCCCCTGCCACAAGCTGAGGAAGGCCCCATACCCATGTCCATCTTATCCATGCCCTCAGACCCTATCTGACTTGGAGTTGACTCCATTGACCTCCCAGAAGCAGCTCACACCTCAAGGCTTGGAGTGCCTGATCAAGAATACATCCTGTCCATGTACCACTTCCTTTCATCATCCTGCCTCACCATCCCCATTGAATCACACTTGGACATGAACTCCCCTTTATACACCCTTTCCTAAGCCATGCTCCAAGCACCTTGGAATCCTCACTAGAGTCAAGGAATCTGAGGCCAGAGCCAACCTCCACTGTATTATCACCCATTCCATATACACTGAGCTACAGTTTGCCCTGGCTTTGTTGGGTTTCCAACTCAGATTTGGAGAGCTGCTTCACAATGTCAACTGATATGTCAGAGAGCTGGCCAGAGGGGATCCTCTGGAGCAATGCCTGAGTTCACCAGACCCAGTACCAATTCCTCCTCCAATCTCATCTGCCTCATTGTCACCCCTAAACTCCAAGGAAGCCACAGTCATGGATAGAGTCGAAGTCTATTGGACAGGCAATGCTGGTAGAACCCCTCTTCTTTGCAGTCATCCATGCTATGTCAAAGTATGTTATCATTGCCATCAACTTGGGCACAACTGCCCATTCTGTTCAGTCTATCAATGTTCCATCTGCCTTTGCCTCACCCCGGGCCATGCCCAATGCTGATGCCCCTTAAATTGCCATGCTCATCCATCCATGATATCCACTTTCTCCTCCTCAGTGTTGCAATCCTCCTCTAGGTCCAATAGTTCCATCCATTCCATGTGTACATCCCTGCATGTATCTACTGCATGTATCTCTACAGGCCTTGGTCCTCACTGTTGTCATGATATCTATCTTAGGGAGCCATCCCCAGTTTCTCACTATGACCCTGACATCAATTACTTCCTTGACTATGATGCAGAATGCAACATCACCAGTTCTCCTGGATTTGACAACTAGGGGTTTACTCTCATCAGGGATTTGAGCATACAAAGGGGGTACTGTTATGATTCCTTTTTCCTTTCCTTTTCCCCCTGTATTACCAATACTGTGCTGCTCTTAGTTCTTTTGGACACTAGTAGCTGACATCCAGTATGAACTCCCTTACTCCTGCATCACTTGCCAGTCAGCATCATTTCTCCACTTACTTAGTTCCCATCTCTCTCTTTCCCTGGTTACTTAATATGCCCACTTCAGATAACTCTTTCCCATGCCTAACTACTATATAAACTCCATAGCCACCTATAACTTTCCTCATGCTAGTTCTCTCTTGTATCACTATCATCTGCAAATACACCTTGCTCTTCACTTAGGTGTTGCCTAGTGTGACCTTGTTGAGACTAGCCTCTTACCACTTGACCCTCCTTTCTACAAAGGGGGTACCTCTGTGGGCACTGCATCCCAACCCTTGACCCTTTCTCTGGACTTTGTCCTCTTCACTCAGGCATCTCTCACCACCCTCATACTTCATCCTTGCCAGTCTGCTATCCACTGCTGAGTGGTAGTTCCTTCCTTGAATGTGTCTTGCTGCTGCACCTAAGACAGCCCCTCATTACACTCAACCACCCTCATGGCATTTGTCTGTGCTTAATCCTTGACCCTACGGTTGTAGGTGATCATCAAGAGCTATACCTGGTCCTACCCAGAACAGTCATAACACAGTCTAGCTCACTTGGGCATTACCTGGAACTTAGTCTTAGGCTCAGTGTGGGATATCTAGCACTCTCCTTTTCCCTGCCCAAGTACATCATTGCTTGTGTCTTCCTCCCATTGTAAAACATTGCATGATGCCATATCATGTTCTGTCTAGGAGTTCCACCTCAGATACTTAGGCCTTTTTCTTGGTCTTGTTTCAGATCCTCTAAATCAGAGCAGACATCCATGGTGTTCTTTATCCCAAAGAAGGATGGAAAGAAGTGCATGATTCAAGATTACAGATATCTGAATGAGCACACTGTGAAGAATAATTATTTGCTCCCTCTCATATTGCAATTGGTCAATAAGCTGAAGAAAGCGAAATTATTTACAAAGATGGATCTTCAATGAGGCTATAATAATGTAAGGATCCAAGAAGGAGATGAGTGGAAGGCCACCTTCTCATGCTTCAAGGGCACATTTGAATCCCTCATAATGTATTTTGGGTTATGCAATTCCCCAGTGACCTTTCAGAGTATGGTCAATAAAATATTCACAGACATGGATGATGTAGTGGTGGTCTACATTGATGACATCCTGATCTTCACAACCACTGAAGACCAAGCAGAGCACAACAGGATAGTGCTAGAAGTTTTGAGGCATCTTCAAGAAAATAACCTCTACATCAAACCCAAGAAGTGTTTCTTCTCCAAGACAGAGGTAGAATTCCTCAGAATGACAGTGTCCAAGGATGGAATCCAAATGGACAATGATAAGGTCAAGGCTATACTAGATTGGCCTGCATCTACCAGCCTAAAGGGAGTAAGAAGCTTCCTAGGGTTAGCAAATTTTTATAGGCAATTCATCAAGGACTACTCACAGATGGCATGTCCTTTGAATGACCCACTGAAGAAGGATCAACCCTTTGAATGGGGAGATGCTTAGCATCATACCTTTTTGGCTTTGAAAGCCTCTTTCATGATGGCACCAGTTCTGGCTTATCCTGACATTGACTGTCACTTCCACCTAGAAACTGATGCATCAGACTTTGCCACAGGAGCAGTGCTCTCCATACTCAAGGATGACAAATGGCACCCCTGCACATTTGCATTGCACCACATGTCTGACACTGAACAGAATTATTTGGTAGGTGACAAAGAAATGCTTGACATTATATATACCCTGGAAATATGACACCACTATCTAGAAGGCTCACTTCATCCATTTGAGATATGGAATGACCACACCAACCTCAGATGGTTTATGAAGGCCCAAGACCTGAATAGAAGACAGGCATGATGGGCACAGTATTTATCAAGATTTGATTACAAATTCATGTATAAGCCAGGAGCCACAAACACTAAGGCAGATGCCTTATCCTGCTGCAAAGATCATGCCATGGAAATAGAGAAGGATAACATGGAAGTAATAGTAATCCTGCTGGAGCATATTCACAGAGTGGATATTGACAACAAAGGTGAACAACTGCTTAAATTAATTCAATGCCATATGAATCTCCTTAAGAAAAGCAGGATTGTGCACCTCCAAGAAACCTATGGATTGCAGAGCAGTAGGACAAAGAAGGTCTTAATGAAAGGAGACCATGTCTACATACCTGAAGATCATGAGCTTTGGATGAAGTATCAGGTGAACAAGCATCAATCAAAAGCCCTGGCTTACCAGCCTGATGACCTAGTATAGCTTGCCATGGACAATTTGCATTTGACATGTGTTACGATACCATTCCCTTTAACCTAACTTTATCCTAGTCTAGGGTTAGCCTAGCTAGTACTTACTTTCGCTACACTTTCGGACTACACTTGTACTTTGGACTTCGTCGTATTCCCTGTACCATAGCTCACGTGATCGATCTGCACCCAATCCTGTCATGTGATTGCCCTTCCCATCCCTGGCACATGATCTAGTCATGTGACCATTACATACTCATGGACTCTTACCTTACTTATGATGTCATAGGGTCTAGACCATTACATCATAGTCTAGCCTCCTACATCACCACCTTCTCTTATGTACTTGTACCCTTATTTAGTATTCAGGGTACTGGCACAGCATGGTCTGTGCGCCGGCCTTGCATATATAAAGGGCATGGTGAGACAGACTGGGTTTCCCCCCTGTCTTGTCAACCTGTGCATAGCCTGGATCTAAGGGGGAGCAGCCATCAGCTGCTCTATGCTTCCCCTCCAGTGTGATGGCTCATACATGACTAGTCCACTCTCTCATCATTGTCTACACTGTTGCCGGGTGTCATAGCTGGTTCTCTTCTCTATAGATCGTGGTTAGCGCATCATCGGGTGGCCCTCCAATGCTGTGCGCTTGGGGTTAGGGTTAGAGGTTCACCTCGCCCTTAATGAGTTCCTCCTTGGGCTCATTACAACATGCCAGTCAAAGAAGTTGACAGAGAAGTGGCTTGGACCCTTCCCTGTCCTCAACCTCATCAGCTGCAATGCTGTTAAACTATGCCTCCCATGCTACCTGAAAATTCACTCAATGGTAAATATCAGTCACATCAAACCCTACATGTTATGAACTCGTCTTACTTAACCTAACTACACTACTTGTACACTCATAGTTCACACTTTTCTTCTCTTTATTTTGTCACAGCTAGGTCACATGACTTCCCCCTATCTTTCTTTTCCCATGATCATGTGACTAGACCTAGACTCCTATGACGTCAGACCATGTGACTGGTCTAGACCATGACATCATAGATAAGAGTCTATTCTGCTATTGGTTGTACCTTTCCTTATCTATCGTACCATCTCTCATGATATATTAGTCATGTATTAGTAATAGTCTTGGCATATGTATATATACCTGAGTGTAGCTACAACTGTCCCCCAGTCTAGCTCACTTGGGCATTACCTGGGATCTTACCTCAGGCCTAAGTTGGGATATCTAGTACTATCCTCCTTACTCTTGCCCGTGGTATCCATTCCACGTGTTCTTTCTATATTCCTCTTCATCATAAAACATTGCCAAACGTCATAGTTGGCCTTGTCGTTGTTCCACCTCATTGTACTTAGGTTTAGTGTATGATCTCATTTCACTACAAGGAATGCCTTGAGGGACAGCCCATATTTAAACCTGGACCAGTGTCCATTACTGAAGACCATGATGAAGTCTACAAGATGGACTTTATTGTCTATTCTCAAATTTGATGATGCTGATTGGAGTACTTGGTTCATTGGAAAGGATATGATGATGAGGACCACACCTGGGAACTATTGGCTAACCTAAGCAATGCTAAGGACATGATTCATGAGTTTCACATGCTACAATCCAATGCAGTGCACTTCCTCACCACCACCTTCTGCCAGCATGCTGGCCTATTTAATCCATACCTCTAGTCACCCAGGAGTTTGACTCTTAGAGGAGGGATAGTGTAACATGTTATAATTTTTGCAATTAGCCTAACACTACAGATTGGCCTAGTGCCACTACTAAAGCCCTGTACTACAGGCAACCAACAGACTTAGTCATGAGTGAGTCTCACTATTATCTTATCTTATTGATTCTCTCTATTATTATTTCCCTTTACTCTTCTTTTAGTTATATTCAATCTCCAGATCCAATCTCTGGTTTATCCCAGGATCTGCTCAGGATCTCAGACCCTATGCTAACACAGTCTTCTTTTAATTTCTGTGCTGTGTATGGCTATGTTGCCTCACTTATTTAATTACTGTGCACACAGCCTTGAGGCTATGTGCTTTTCTTCCATTTTTAATGCACAGTCCAGTTCTGCACATTCATCTCCATCTCACAGCCTTGATGGCTATGTTTTTTCTATCCATATTTATCTACTGATCTTGATCTATGGTATACATGTACAAGCAGTAGTCAGTAGTATATAAGGGCAAAGTCCCTGGCCAGTGATCCTCAGTGTAAATCACTTGGAGTTTTCCCTCATCAGACCTCCCCTCTGAGTGATACAAATATCCTCATCTCTTCCTAGTTTGAGTAGGCAACCTGGTGCATTATACATACAAAGCCTTTGAGGTTGTTTCACTATTGTTCTATGCATTTAGCAGTAGCATTAGTCATGTTGTAGTTAGAGGTCTATATAAATCTGGTGTGCAGCAGACTGGATTCCCCAGTCTAGCTCACTTGAGCATTATTTGGGATCTAAAAACTGGGTCATAGCAAGTGGAAGTATCTAGTTGACCCTCTAGGACATATCTACATGCTACTACTGCCTGTTATGGTTAGTGAGACAAAGTCAAAACTAAGTCCAGGGGCTCAACCCCTAATCCCAATCTGGGATCCTGGCCTGACAGCAACCACTACCTGATGTGATAATAAGAAGGAGTGGCTATTAATGAAACAAAGCTGTTTCACTTGGGTGCACAGGCAACAGTGATAGGGAATGAGTTACTAGTGGGAGATACTCACCAGTTACAGTTGAAGTACTGGAGAAAGACTTGGAGCTTCACTCTGATAGATGTGGAGAAAAGCTTAAAGATCAATGGGTCATAAGGACCCAAATCTTTATACATCTCTGTGATACTTTGGAATGGAGATGTAAAGCAGTGATTCTATGTTAGAATGAATAGCAATTGGTCAATAACATTGAAGATATGAAGTAGAATCACTATTGGTCCAGCAGTGAATGATATCATACCCTAAACAACAATTGAAATGATAAGAGAAAGATATCATGAATAGCTCAGGACAGATCAACACCAGTCCTAGACTGTTCTAGCCATAGAATGGACTAGATCTGTCATATGATGAGCCTAGACATGATAAAGTGAAATATAATCACTATATCATAGAAGAAATAACTATAGTGTTAATAAATGAATAAAACACTATAATTTCAACAGCTATGACACCCAGCAATGTTGTGTGATATAGTGAGGGGACAGTCCTGTATGAGGTCACACACTAGTGAGGGCATATAGCAGCTAAGGCCACCCCCATTACTCTAGGTGATTCCCAGGTTGACAAG
>JBBPJV010001035.1:0-11986 GCA_038088915.1 Sutorius aff. eximius
CGTCCGAAATCTTGGACAAGAACAACAACACAAGGAATGACAACCCAGCCCAAGGTATCAGCGCGAATTGACGAAAAATGAGGAAGAGGCGAAAGTGTGAGGCGTATCCGTGGTTGTCGCTGGCGTAGATTCGTGCAACTTCGCTGTTCCGGCCATGTACGCAACCACATGTTTGCCTCTTGTATGGGCAGGGTGTCGACGGGGAACGGTCGATCTCAGGCAGGTGGCATTCACAGATCTAGACGGGCTCCTCCACCGCCTGTAAATGAAGATGTTGGCGGCACCATCGAGGGCGATCAAGGTCCTCCGCCACCGCCGTATCATTCGTTGAGTCGTCCATTGTGGAAACGAGATGAAAGGTTCACCGCGGGCCCCGTGCGTCTCGTTTCTTGGCTGGTACGGAAGCTTCCGAGTTCTGCGGATCCACCGCCTTCACCACCTATGATTCGGAGGGCAGCAAGGTGCCAACCTGAACGGTAATGGGGGGGTCCAGAGGAAAGCAGTGCAAGGAAGCTGGCAAGGATGTGGTAACCAGATTGACTGAGCGTCAGCGCGTCGAAGCCGTGAAGTAGCACCAACCGAGGCTGATTGAACCACTAGGCCAACATTATTCGTTCATCCCGTGTCTCGTTCTCTTGACTTGCGCTGTGAAGCATTTCTCTCTGCTCATGTCCCGAGGTTTATAAGAAGCATCGTATCTACCACTGTATCACGGATCCGTACAAACGACTTGTTCATGGTGATCTTGCATTGTCTGACTCAGATCTGGTTGTGAGTCTGCCCCGTGAGAGACCTGCTATATGGCAAGTGGTAAATTCAGGGCTCGCTGAGCGTGATCAATTGAAGGATTGGTAAACATACCCCGGAACGGAAGGAAAAGGGGTGTATGCATAGGAGATGGTCGTACACAAGGGTTGAACAGCATCTTGCCACCGACCATCCACGGCAGACATGTACCTGCACCCCTCTCCACGCCCGCTCGCACCCATCTTCCTCCTACTCATCGTGATCAGTTGGACCGCACAAGCCGTACATGCCCAGGGTTGGACTCCAACAGCAACGCCATCCCAAACCAGCGGGGATTCCAGCGGTCCTGCTGGGGATTACTTTGCAATCGCCCTTGGTCCGTCCCCTCTTTCCCCCCGTGCTGAACGTCCAGCCGACTCATAAATTCGTACAGGCAGTTTCGTGGGCTTGCTGCTAGTGCTCACCTGCTGTGGCCTCTGCTTTACCGAGAGAACACCTGTCGGAGATGCTGAAGCTCGGCCGGCCGGGTCGTCGGGCAAGACGCAGGACCAGAGACGAGGGACCGACCCAGTCCAGACGAGCGACGGAGACGAGTGTGTACAAGACCCGCCACCACCACCTTATTACCCGGTGAGTCGTCGTTCTCGCATTGCAAGAAGAGGAGAATGTTGACGTCCGTCGCGACGTTGGGCGTTGGAAGCCTCCTCCTCTTCCGCCTCCACCGGCTGCACTTCAGAGAGCGGCAACAATGCCGGCTAGGACTGAGCCGACCCGGGTGAGAGGGACAGAGCGAGGTTGACTCGTTGGACAAAGCCGTACATAGTTTTTGAATGTTCAATCCACAAGTACGACCGGGAAATTGGGAGTGCACACAGCAGTAGACGGGCGTGAGCCAGCGAGGCCACAAACCGAACCCATGGTGGGACATGTACACCCGTGGGAACAAGTGCTGGTCACCAGACCATGTCCTTCTCTGCTTCAGACCAGACATTCACTGTCCAAGCACCCTCTGCGCGACGCCAGTGCATGCAAAGACGCAGATCTGAGATATATCGAAGTTGCGGCGACTCGGGATGCGGAAACATCGATCATCATCTCTCGTGTTCAGGGGCTAATGCTATGGCACCTCACGACCTCGACCGGCCAGCACGAATGGTGAAGAGAGAACAGGTACGGAGATTGCACGGCTCGAAGTGTTCAAACGTCACTGTACGATCTCACGGACGAGTGGATCATGTGTGTTAAATAGGGAAAATAATGCTCGAGTTCCCTGCGAAAACATCAGCTGAACGGAGAGAACGAGCCCCATAAAATCTCGAAAAGTTTGCTGTCGTCGGAAGGTATCAGTGGTGAACAGTTTACATGACGTACCCCTTTTCTAGGTCAACTAGCAAGTGGCGGTGCAGAGATATGTCGACGAGCGTGTTGTTACTTTGGTCGACCAGATCACTCAGGCTGCGAAATGGCTCTGCCGTCGTGGCTCTTGCCCGGCGTTTGCACCTGTACCCTGCTCTATTTCGTCCCACGTACCGACGACTGCAACATGTGCGCGGCTACGCTTCGCAGCAACCTCCTGGTGGTAGTGCGGGAGGTATCCCAAACATTCTCTTTCAACAGCCCCGACAAAAGGGAGAAACGTTGAAGGAATACGTGAGTCCGAACGAGAGATGTGTCTCTACGCCCCTCATCTCTTTCTCGCAGAGCGTCGATCTTACGGAAATGGCGCGGAACGGGAAGCTCGATCCTACCATTGGCCGAGACGAAGGCACGTCGTTTCTCCTCGACTGTCCCCTCGCACTCACACCTGCGCGTTGCAGAGATTCGCAGGACTGTTCAAAGTGGGTAGATTTGGCGTCGCATTGCTGTACCCTTCCTTCTCATGGTCAAAGTTTTGTCCCGGAGAACAAAGTCCAACCCAGTTGTATGTGAATTGTTCCCCTGAATCCATGTATTCAAACTCATTCCAACAGCTCATCGGGCCCCCCGGGGTTGGAAAGACGGCCATTCTTGAGGGTCTTGCAAGTCGAATAGTTGCCAAGGATGTACCCGAAGTGCGTTGGTTGTAAGCTAGCTGCTGTGTACGTCATGCTCATACGTTCCCAAGTCTCTTCAAGACAAGAGAGTACTCGCGTTGGACCTCTCCGCTATCATGGCAGGCTCTGGAATTAGGGGCCAGTTTGAGGAAAAGTTCAAGGCACTCATCCGAGACATAGAGGACGAGGTGAGCACTTTTTTCGTACCTTGCTTGAATGAATCATGGCACGCGTAGTTAGACCGGTGGGATTATCTGTTTCATCGATGAAGTCCGTGAGTATCGTCCCTGTATGTATCATCGTTGTGTTCACCAGGCGTTCGGATCGATATTAGATACATTGTTTAATCTCGGAAAGGCGGAGGGTGGCATAGACGCAGGACAAATGATTAAACCTGCCCTTGCACGGGGATTGCAACTCGTTGGGGCCACCACACGCGAGTACACCATGTTTTGCTTGCACATTTCCTAATCACACCCCGTAGCCGATGAGTATAGGAAAACGATTGGAAAGGATGCTGCCCTCGAACGAAGATTCCAACCGGTTCAAATCCAGGAGCCGACGGTAGAAGCCACAATCTCTATTCTCCGGGGCTTGAAGCCCAAGTATGAGGTGCACCA
Organism: Sutorius aff. eximius; assembly: GCA_038088915.1. NCBI lineage: Eukaryota > Fungi > Basidiomycota > Agaricomycetes > Boletales > Boletaceae > Sutorius > Sutorius aff. eximius. The sequence continues at coordinate 3,401 of JBBPJV010001035.1, forward strand.
TGGTGTTGAAATTGCAGACAGCGCGTTGGTGACTGGTATGTCATTATTTGCATCTATACTTTTTTGACTATAATTCTCTTTCAGCCGCGGTGTATGGTGCGCGATACATATCAGATCGGTACCTTCCAGACAAGGCAATCGACCTCGTGGATGAGGCTGCATCCGCCCTACGGCTCGCCCAGGAGTCCAAGCCTGACGAACTCGAGGCTCTCGACCGGGAGATTGTGACACTCCAAATCGAATTCGAGAGTCTCAAGAACGAAATTGACGTCTTCAGCGTCGAAAGGCGGACAAAGCTCGAAAGTGACCTTCACAAGAAGCGAGAGGAGGCGCAAGAGTTGACTGCGATTTGGCAAAATGGTGCGACTTTAAAATCTACCGTCTTGTCGCTATTAAGGGAAACCAACAGAGCGCGCTCGACTCGATCGTATCAAGGACCTCAAGGAGCGCCTTGAAGGTGCGAAACATGAGCTCGAGGTCGCACAGCGGCAGGGCCACTATGAGAGAGCCTCCCAACTTCGTTTCGGTATCATTCCTGATCTGGAACACCAGCTTCCCAAGGATGGAGAACTAAAGGAGGATAGTGTGAATAATCCCCTCGCAATGCTCCACGATAGAGTGACGAGCAACGACATCTCGCGAGTTGTTGCTAAAGCTACTGGAATTCCCGTCCAAAACCTCCTCCGGGGTGAACGCGAAAAATTGGTCCATGTCGGTCACTTCCCGTTCCTTTCAGCTACCCTGGTGATGTATGATGTGCTCTAGATGGAGGATGCACTCAGGCAGCGCGTCGTTGGACAGGAACATGTTGTATCGGCCATCAGTGATGCTGTTCGGATCTCGCGGGCCGGTCTGCAAGCGCCAAATCGGCCCGTGGCTTCATTCCTGTTCCTTGGGCCGACAGGCGTTGGCAAGGTTGGTCTTATCCCTAGGGCCCTGTCGAGCATCATATTGACTCCAGCTCTAGACCGAGCTTTCGAAAGCGCTTGCGGCGTTTTTGTTTAACGACGAACAACGGGGACTGTATGTAGATCTTTTTCTTTTTTTGGCAGCAGGCATCGTTCTGATATTTGTCTTCCTCGAGGATTAACATCAATATGTCCGAGGTAAGCTTTGTGTTTGGAGCAAGATAGTATTCGAAATATCCTACAGTATCACGATCGACATACCATGTCACGTTTGATCGGAGCGGCGCCTGGATATGTTGGATTTGAGGAGGGTGGTAAGTGTTTCCCGTTCGCATCATGCGCCCCCTGAACCCCGCCTGAACGGTCTGCAGGCCAATTGACAGAAGCTGTTCGGAGAAAGCCCTACGGTGTGTTTGCCTTGCATTGAAAGGTTTGTCATCGTAATGATAGTTTGAAAAGCTGTGATCCTTTTGGACGAGCTCGAAAAGGCTCACAAGGTTTGCACATCTTTGCTTCTTACCGTTCCATGATCAATCAATCAATCATGATCGGTAGGATGTGGCGATGATCCTTCTCCAAATTTTGGACGAAGGGAGTCTTACGGACAGCCAGGGTCGTAAAGTCGATTTCAAGGTCTGTCGCTTGTTTGCCATGGATTTTGTTACTGACCGGAGAACTTGCATCAGAATACGATCATTTGTCTAACGAGCAACCTAGGTAGTGACATTCTTGCGAATCCTTCGTCCTGCGACACCAACGGCATCGTCACCGAAGCTGCCAAAGCCGACGTCATGGAACGCACTTCGGAGTATTTCCCTCCAGAGCTACTTAACCGTCTTGATGCAATGCTAGTGTTCAACAAGCTCTCAAGAAGTGCCATCCTGGATGTCGTGTCTCTGCGATTGAACGACGTCGCGGAACGCCTGAGAGATAGACGGATCACGCTGGAGGTGAACGAGGCTGCTCGAGGGTGGTTGGTGAAGAAGGGGTATTCGGAGGTCTATGGGGCACGCGCGATCGCTCGAGTGGTGCGTACGGAGGTGTTGTTCCCGCTCGCGCAAAAGCTGTTGCGAGGCATGATACGGTACGTGTCCTCTATTAGTTTTGTGTGACGATCAGTGACGAACGGCTTGGTTGTCGACAGCGATGGCGACACCGTGCGTGTTGGTGTAACCGGTGACGGGGAAACGCTGGATATTCGGGATAACCATCCGGCAGACTCGGAGGAGGATGTGGCGTCGCGTTTGGACACGGCGGCTGCTTGAGGGATTCTCGTTGCACAAATCACCGCTCAGTCGTTGTACATTGCCGCTTAGCATTGGTATGTCGGGTTTTCGGTATTGTGTTTTCAACTCGCGGCGGCCTTGTACGTGATGTGTGTCACTGTCACGATTTCAATTTATGTACATGTACCTCGAACACATCTGACCAACCCTTTTCCTCGTGTCGACCCCCAGGCAACCAGGCTGCGTCACCAAGTCAAACGTAAACCTCTGGTCTCTATTCAGATGGGCTCGAGCGGGGTCTCCCGAGGATGGGGCCCAATACGGTCCATCTTGGCCCTTGCGCCGCTTTTTCTCGTTTTACCACTCTGCACGTTGTACCAACAATTCAGTAAGTCCCTAGCGTCGTGGGTGCAGTGCCCTGTGCTCCCGGGTTGACGTTTGCTGACGCCGACTAGCCCTCCCTACGCCCAACGTCCACCCGTGAGCCCTACGTTGATGATTGCAGCTCGCTCACGCATGTGACCATCCAACTCTATCAGATATGACCCACAAACTGGCCTACCCCATCCGTCTGAAGCCACCATTCTATCCTATGCCAAATTCCTTTCGGAAGATATCGGATACCGCACGCCCGGAACACGCGAGCACGCTGAAGCGGATGCATGGATGGTCCGCAAGGCAGACGAAATCAAACGATTATGCGAGGAAGCCGTGAACAAGGAAAAGGACCGAAAACTCGAGTGCGAGGTGTGGCGGCAGGAAGGGAGCGGGAGTCATCGGTACGTCGACGCGTCTCTGTGGGTGTTCTCTGGGCGTCCTTGAGACTGGAACGCGTGTCTAGGTTCGACATGATGGGCACGCGACTGTACAAGAACTACGTCAACCTGTCGAATATCGTTATCCGGATATCGGACGGAACCGATCGGGGTAAGGCGTCTGCGGTGCTCATTAATTCGCATCTTGACAGTACGCTTCCGAGTCCGGGAGCGACCGATGATGGGCTTGCCGTCGGGGTGATGCTCGAGTGTGCTCGCGTGCTGATAGAAACGCGAGGATGGGAGCCTACCTATGCGGTCATATTTCGTGCGTGTTTTCGTTCGTGGTTGCTCGATTGGGATACTTAGTCTTGCAGTGTTCAACAATGCAGAAGAGTCTCTGCAAGATGGTTCCCATTTGTTCTCGACGCAACATCCCGTTGCGTCTACGTCAGTCTTGCTTGGCGTACTCGATCTGGGCGTTTTCTGATATGGGTCTGTTTTAGTGTGAGGGCAGTCGTGAACCTGGAAGGTGCGTGCGCTTTTCGATGTGAGCACGATGGCATGCTGATTCGATGGGTTAGCCGCTGGTACTACTGGTCGTGATTTGCTGTTTCAAGCTACTTCAGAGGAAATGATCGAGGCATACTCTCATGTACCTAGGTGCGTTCCAAAGTGTCAACGACATCGCCCGTATTGATCCGTTTTCGTGGCTTAGACCCTACGGGACGATATACGCGAATGAGATTTTCAGCTCAGGAGTCTTGCTATCCGAGTATGTGATTTGGGTCTCGATGCTGAATGTGTGCTTTCTAACCGAGGTATTTGGACAGTACCGACTTTAGACAATTCGAGTACTACTTGAACGTCACCGGATTAGACGTGAGTAGATCTGCAGTGCCATCTACACCGCATACAGCGATCTTGACTGACGTTGACGGTGTAGATGGCCATCGTCGGAAACAGCTACATGTATCACATGCGCGGGGTATGCTTTAAAGGGCCTCTCTTTGCTAACCTCTCTCAACCATGTCTCCAGGATTTGGTCGAGAACATACAACCTGGTGTTGCTCAGCACATGGCTGAGAATTCGCTTGCACTCCTACGTTTCCTGTCATCCGACGCATCGCCAATCCCGCGTCTCGAGCATGGCTTCGCTAGCCCACGGACTGTCTTTTTCACCAACCTCGGTCTGTTCTTTGTGTATTCATTCACGACGGCGAAGATCATGTACGTGACGTTGTTCGCCGCCTCCCTTTATCTCGTCCGGGCGACTGGGATCAAGCGTGTATGGACGGCTTTGGGTGCAGTGGTTTCCGCCTTGGTCTGCGCTTTGATCGCGGCGAACGGGCTAGCGTTCGTCATGACCAGTGTGCTTGACAAGGGCATGAGCTGGTTCAAGGCAGAATACCTTCCGGTGATGCTGTACGCTCCAGCAGCCCTTGTTGGTATGTAGATCGAGTTACACGCCTATCTAGGTTCCTTTTTGATCTGGCGTCGAACAGGCGCATTGGCTAGTCAAGTGCCGTTCACCAGGACCGGCTCGAACGAGACGCTCGAAAAGTCGTTATTGGCTGCGTTGTTACTCTTTCAGTCTGGCCTTGCTGCATTGGGTCAGCTCTTTAACATTGGTTCCAGCGCCGCCCCTTTCCTTGGCGCGACCGGGATATTCGCGGCTCTTGGCGTTGACGCGCTTTTAGCATGGAGCCGGCGGATCTCGGCTGCAAAGTATACATCCAAACAGAATGGCGCACACAGTGCAACCGAAAGGCGAGCGCTCGATGGCACAGCCCGGTCAGACGTGTCGCTTTGGACATATGCCATCGCGATGATCATCCCCCTCACAACGGGTACGCAGCTGTTGTCTGCAACCCTGGTCGTATTTGTACCCCTGGTATGGGTTCATTCTCTCTTCCTGGTCCCCGGTCATACTGATTCGAGCATCGCAGACGGGTCGCATTGGTGGAGAGGCGCCTAGCGAGTTTATTATCGCATCCATCGTCACCATCATCGGCGCCTTTGCAACTTCATTCGGTGTTCCGTTTGCACACCGGTTCGGGCCGACTGCGCTCCGACGTGCATTAATCCTCGGAATACTGGCGCTTGGATTGGTCATGGCATTCTTTTACAATCAGTCGCCGTTTGACGCGAAACACCAAAAGCGATTGTTTGTGATTCATATGGAAGATGTGAGCCGACGTCCATATGCTTTCGTCCGCGTATCCTAGTTTCTTTCTGCCGGGGCCGTTGATCCTAGGGGTTCTCCTTTATTAATACCCTTCGCGGCGATTTTGCTAGCGTCGCGGTCAGCGTAAAGTGTTAAAGCACCGAGTCTCTTCCATTCAATTGATACATTAAATCCGCATATGTATACACTTCCGTTGCTGACAATTTGTCCACGTCCGCAGCTAGTTACTCAGGAACAACATCTGCACATCGCAGCCGCTGACGGTGCACCAGGATTTGACGACCTAGTTCATGATATTGCGGACAAATTTGGCGAGGATGATATTCCACCAAAAGCAATCGTCATGGACGATTACAATAATGACTGGGACACCCTCTATCCATTCTCAGCTGTGCGTACTTCACCCGTTCATTGTTCTCCGTCCTGATTACTTGACATACACCTCGTTATGTGACGAAACCGCTTTTGTGCAACAGTTTCTTTCCCCATTCAAGATTGACCTCCCCCTGGACCATGCTTATGAAGCTCCTTGGCCACCGGAAGAACAGTTTAGCGTTACTGCAGTGAATGATACCGTCTACGAGCTGGCAGGCACCAGGAAGCTCACTCTCAAAATTGATCATCCCGGGATCATTTGGACGGGTGAGGCGCGCGACCTCTGGCTAGGAACCCGCTGACCTCTCGCATGCTAGTCATCGCCTTCGACGCTCACGTCCTTGAATGGACATTAGACAACAATCCGCCGAACGAGTTTGCGCGCCATCACATCAAAGAAGCCTCCTTTTATGGTACGGACACGTGGACGGTCTCGATGACCGTGAGGCACCCACCGGTAAGGGATCAAGAGAGTGCCAGTACTGACATGAGCCTGGGGCTCAAGGTCGATTTCATCGGCATCCAAGAAAAGCGGATGTGGCCCGGAAAGAAGGCGGAGTCCGACGGCAGTCCGGCCATGAAACTTTTCAAAGCATTTGATGAATGGATCGAAGAGAAAACTGGGGGGACAGTAGATGCGATGCTCCTTGGATGTATCCGTGGGGAGACCGTTGTCTAAGTTAAAAATGGAAGCCTTCTCGAAGGCTGCCGTCATGCGACTAGGGCTCGCCTTCACCACATGTAAAGTGAGTGGTGCAACCTCTAGTCTTCTTTAGATCGCTTTGTCACGCAGTGCAGTTGTAGATTGCGAGTTGATGAAATAAACCGATCCGAGTCAGGACAATTCAGCCAGTCTGTCATTTGCTTAATGAATCTCCCGAACCCTTGGTATCCGAGGAGTGTTGCAACACTCGGTGGATTTTGTCGGTTCGCAGTCTCACGAATGACAAGTCCATGACAACGGGTTCTGGAGGGCTCCCGTCATCCAAAGAAGCGGCATACTGCGCGGAACTACTGCACAGAGAAATCATGCATGGTGCGCGGAAAAAGCTTGACCGTCAAGCCCAGACACCTTTCAGACCGCCCTTGACGAGAGGGCCTGGAATTCTGTCGAGTTCAATACGTTGCTGATTTTAGCACAGGAACAGAACTACGCAAGGTATTCGCAGTCGAGATCACGCAACAATGAATCAGGAATAGCACGTCTTGCGGGATTAAAGCGCAGAATCAATTACGGAGGAAACGTGGATGGATGCATTAGACTCAGGGCAGATTATTTTTCCTCTCATGCTCCATTGTTGAATGAACCGGGGAGGACGAGTTAAAAAGGCTGCCCCAGATCGAACGGGTTCACTTAATTCACTCTCTTTACAGCCCTGTCGCAGCTTCGTAAAAACTCGTCACCATGCACGTAACATCTCATCATGTTTCGATGTTGGTTTTGGCCTGCTTGTACGCTGCCTCTGCTTTTGCGACCGTGATAGGCCCTATAAGCCAGCTGGAGGTCGCCAACAAAATCATTGCACCCGACGGTTTCTCCCGATCGTGAGTGGTATTTGCCGTACTTGGGGGAGCGATTCGATGGTCATCAGAACCGTGCTCGCAGGAGGAACCTTCCCAGGACCGCTGATTGCCGCCTCGAAAGTAAGGGTTTTCCCTCCATTGGTGGTCACCCGATCCTGATCTTACCTGTTGTTCAAGGGCGATAGCTTCCAAATCAACGTGATAAACTCACTCACTGACACGTCCATGGACACCAACACGAGCATAGTCAGTGTGACCGAACGTTTTCCATACGCTTACATACTGAATGGATGACAGCATTGGCATGGTATATTTCAAAGGGTGTCAAATTGGGCCGATGGCGCTTCGGGTGTTACCCAATGCCCGATTAAAGAATCCAAAAGCTTGTTGTACCAATTCAATGCAGCGGGCCAAACCGGTACATACTGGTACCACGCCCACGACTCGACCCAATACTGTGATGGCCTCAGGGGCCCGCTGGTGATATATGACCCAGACGACCCGCTTAAAGATTTATATGATGTGGATGATGGTGCGTGCCTGCGTTCTCAGCCTTTGTACACGGCGTTCTTAAGCCGATCAGAAAGTACCGTGATCACGCTTGCGGACTGGTGCGTGATTCCATGTCTTCTTGCAGGGGGTGCTCACGTGTCATTGTACAGGTACCACTTGCCTTCCTCGCAAGTTGCCCCTCCGTTCGTCGCGGATGCGACGCTCATCAACGGGCTTGGTCGATACCCCGGTGGACCTGCATCACCGCTCGCTGTCATTAATGTCGAATATGGAAAACGTTATCGGTTCCGTATTGTGGGGGCAGCATGTGACCCGTGGTTCAATTTCACGATCGATGGCCACCCAATGATCGTCATCGAAACGGACGGCATCGAGACGGAGCCCTTGGTTGTTGATTCGTTGGCCGTCTTCGTGGCCCAACGCTACTCCGTCTTGGTATATGCTAACCAAACCGTGGGCAACTATTGGATTCGAGCGGTACCAGACCATGGAGATCAATCATTTGACGGGGGGCGACATTCGGCCATATTGAGGTACGTGGGTGCGCCAGAAGAAGACCCGACGACAGAGCCTGGACCATCCGTCCTCCCGTACAGGGAGAGTGACGCACACGCGTTGATCGCTCCCGGCGCTCCCGGATTCCCAGAACCAGGCAAGGCAGACGTGAACATTAATCTAGTTCCCGGGTCTGGGTTGAGCCCGGGTCGCTTCACGATCAATGGGGTCTCGTATACCGACCCGCCGCTCCCTGTATTGTTGCAAATTCTAAGCGGCGCTGTGCACCCGTCTCAGATACTCCCAAACGGCAGCGTCTATGAGCTTCCCCTGGCAAGTGTCATCGAAATCAGTATTCCTGCTACGGACCTTACGCCGGGGGGTGCGGTCGGTGGACCGGTAAGCCTGGTTGTCATTTTTTGGCATGTCATTCATGAAGTTGCGTTTGACAGCACCCGTTCCATCTGCATGGTGTATGTCCTCCTTGATGCTTGTGGGGCACGAGACGAAACTGTTGATCCTTTGTAGCACGCATTTGATGTCGTCAGGGCTCCTGGAAGTAGCACCTATAACTTTGCGAACCCTGTCAGAAGGGACGTCAT
>JBBPJV010001036.1:0-11934 GCA_038088915.1 Sutorius aff. eximius
GCTACAACTTCTTCTTGTTCTTGTGGCAATAGGGGGATCAATCTACCTTTCTTTGATTTGAATGAATCCTTCATCTCTATTGCATGATCCCATGGTTTACATATGGGCATACATTCTGACTCTTTTTTGGAGAAGATGTCAAGAAACTCGTTATACTGTGAAGGGACCAATTCCCATTCCTTCTTCGCTTCTTCTACTGCCTTTGGCTGTTCTTCCTCTAGGGTGTGGATCATAGCATGGATGAGATATTATATCACTTCTTCTTTCTTTTCAACTATGCACTGAAACACCATTTTGTCTTGGAGGGCATGACAGTGTCATGGACACTTGTTCATCATTACTATTCCCTGATTCCAATCAATTTCAGGGTTGTGGCACCTTAGCCATGAATATCCTAAGATCAGGGCATTTTTGCTGAGATCTGTGACCTCTGCCAGGATTTTCTCTCAATGGCCCTGGTATTCCATTACTACTTCAGCAGCATGCATAATGTTACCTGCCAAATTCTTGGTACCATCCACATTGAAGATGGGGATTGGGTTTCTTAGTTTTCTGAGTGGGATCTTATTATCCTTGACCCATTTTTTGTCTATGAATATGATATTGGCCCCACTATCTAGAAGGGCTTCTGCCAAGATAAATACTCTGGTTTCATTGAAAGGAGCTATCTTTATCTTCATTAAGATTTTCTTTGGTGGTTGTATGCTTTGTACAAATACAGAGTCAGGGATTTGGAAAGATTCAGAGAGCTTCTTGCTGGAATTCTTTTTCTTTTTCTTAATAGAGGAATTAAGCCCAGGTTTATTGCTCCTGGTGAGCTTCCTCTGGGAAGACCCCTCTGACATGTGAGATGAATAATTAACTGTTTTGGCATACTTGCTGTCTGAATCTGGAGAGGGATCTTCAGTGCTCAACACTGAGTATCTATTACCTTGAGTCCTACAGACACCCTATGTATCCTTTGGACTTTTTAAAAATCCAACAACTCCTCATTGAAGTTGTCTTTCTTGGAGAAATATTGCCTCACTTCTGAGAATGACATTTTGAAGATATCTTTGCACCATTTGGGTTGGTTGCAGAATCTTTCTTTATCTTTGCCCTTCTCTTGGGCTTTCTTGTGGGCTTTAACCTTCTTCTCAGTTTCTGTTCAGAGCTTTCATACAAACTCATCCTTGCTCTCTTGCTCAGATGGTTCTTCATCAGCAAATTGTGTGTTTTTCTGGATGTGCAACCTCAGAGACTTCTTGCCAGACTTACATGATGGCTTGTGCTTGCCTCCAAGCCACCCACACTCTTTGCATGGATTCTTGGGCTTTTTGCACTGATTAGCCATGTGGCCATTTTTGTTACAATTGTAGCAGCAGGTATCTCTCTCCACTGCTGAGATGTCCATAGTGTCATCATCATGAGTCTTGGACTTCAACTTCATGCAGAATTTTCCCTGTACACATTCCTGCATGCAACCTTGGATGAAACTCATCACTTCCTGGGCACTGCCCACTCAGCAGATTTCTGCAAGGTAGAGGTTAGGGTCCATTTGACAGTTATCCTCCCTCACAATTTGCTCAATGATAGAGTGCTTGGTGCTTTGTTCTAACAGCTGACATGCATAGAAGTCAGCTAGGTTGGCTAGAGCATAAATCATCTGCCATTGGACAATGAAATCATTGATGCACTCATCATTCCTTTGAATGCATTGGGTAATCTTGTTGCAACTCCAGTCACTTTGGTTGGTAGGGCAGAACAATGCCTTCAATTCTTTCTTCATCAACTTCCAGTCATATCAGGCTCCCATTGCAAGCCTGGTTTGGGTGAATGCCCCAGCCTTGGATCCCTTCAAACATGAGAGGACTGCAGCTACTGCTTCTCTGCTTTCAGGAGTGATGCTGGCATGATTAATATGGAGCCAAGCCTTGATCTTGACCCACCATTCCTCAAACTTGCTGATAGTCCCATCAAAACTACCAGGGTCTTCAAAGACTTCTACTTTGCAGCTTGTCCCTCCACCACCTTGATGAACTCCTCCAGCCCTAGCCTGGGACTCAAGTGTATTGATATGGGCAAGCAACTGTGTGTTGACCATGGTGAGATTGTTAATCTCAGTTTGTCCATTAGCCAAATTTGTATTGGCCAGGTTTAGTTGGTTTTGCATGGCTATGAAGGCCAGATGCATTTGGTTGACTTCCATCCATAGACAGTTGAACCTTTCTGTCTCATCAAGAGATTCATCATTGAAGATGTTCCTTAGTTCTTGAGACATGATGAAATAAAATGAGGATGAATTTATTACAGATTAAGGCGAGTAGGGGCCTTGAGATGAGTGTGAGAACAAAGCTGTATCCTAGAGAAGTGGTGTGCATTGAGGGGATCTCTAATCCCATCTCCTGATCTCTTTATCTCTGAATACCTCAGCTTCTTTATCCTCCTGGGTGATCTTGCTATGACCAGTTCTTCTACTTCTTCTGGTGTGTCCTCCCTTTCTCTTTTCAAGGGTCTTAACTCCAAATGAAGGTGAATGGGGGACTTCTCTCACTTTATACTAATTGCCCTGTCTGTATTCATAGTAGTGGCAGGCATACCACATGGAGGGGTGGGCAATGGAGAGCAGACAGTGGGTGTGGGCATGCAATGCACTGATCTGACCCACTATTTGTATCACTGGTTGAACTCTGCCTCCTGCTCTTTTCTTTCCTGCTCTGGGTCTGTTATAGCCAAATGCTGTGAGATGGCTCGGCTGTGAATGTAATAGGCATCAGTGTCACAAACTCATCCTATTTAACCTAACTATCACTACACTTGTACTTCATACTCATATTCTTTCTCTTTATTCTTGTCACAAAGGTCACATGACTTTCCCCCTATCTTTCTTTTCACATGATCATGTGATTAGAGCCTGGACTCTATGATGTCAGACCATGTGACTGGTCTAGACCTATGACATCATAGATAAGAGCTCATTTCACTATTGGTGTACCTTTTGTTATGACTGTTCTGGGTAGGACCAGGCATAGCTCTTGAAGATCACCAACAACCACTAGGGTCTAGGGTTGAGGACAAAGTCGACGAAGGTTGACTAGGATGAGTGAAGAAGAGTTGCTCAAGGTGTAGCAACAAGACACAGAATATGGAGTAATGACCACTCAACAGTGGGCCAAAGACTGACAAGGACGAAGGACAAAGAGGTGTAGAGACACCGACGAAGGATGAGATGCAATGCTCAAAGGTACTACCCCCTTTGTAGGAAGGGCAGTGGGGACAAAGATGAGTGGTGACAACTAGTCGAGGAACTGTCACACAAGGCAAAGCCTATGTGAAGACGAGTGGTGATTGTGGATGATGAAAGTACAAGAGAGAACTAGCATGAGGAAATATCTACTATGGCTATGGGTTTATATAGTATCAGACCCTGGGAAAGAGTTACCCAGTTGGGTAAGCATTAAGTAACCAAGAGACAAGAGAGGAACCGAGAGACGATCTAAATACTGGGTAAGTATGCCATCGACAAATGAGGTAAGGGAAGTGGTGTTGGAAGGTGATGGCAAAGGGAAGGAGACTGATGATAGAAGTACAAGTAAGAAGGAAAAGAAGAATCGTAACACCTTTCTTTATCTATCGAACCATTCCCACTATTTATTAGTCATGTACATTAGTCATAGTCTTGGCACTTGTATATATACCTGGGTGTAGCTATGACTGTTTCCCAGTCTAGCTCACTTGGACATTACCTGGGACTTCAGTCTTAGGCTCAATGTGGGATATCTAGTACTGCTCTTCTATCCTCACCCAAGTACATTGCTGCTTGTGTTCCTCCCATTTCTTTTCACCACAAAACATGGCATGGCATCATAGCATGTTCTGGTTGAGAGTTCCACTCTGGACACTTAGCCTTCTTCTTTAGTCTTGTTTCAATTAGGGGACACTAATCTGATGGCTAGGGCTACTGTGCACTGCATGTCAAGGTTGGAGAAGTTGGCAGGATCAAAAGACTGCTCTAACTCTCTTAAAAACATGTCCAAGGCTTCCTCAAATGGATCATAGGGCATGAGCAAGGGATGTGGTGGTGGAGATCTACTCTCACATTGATCTACTACTCTCTCAAACTGGGGAAACTGTTCCAACCATGGTGCTACTGGGTACTGAGCTAGATATGGGGCCCAAGGTGCTGCTCAAGGGCAATTGCTAGCTGTGGGGAAGGGGAAGGGGAAGGGGTAAAGAGAGTGGTGAGAGGCAGGCACTGGCTGCACATCAGCCTTGTGCTTGGACTTGAACTTGAATGACACACTTGCTTCAAGTGTGGGCAAGGAGGTGCTGAGTAGAGTCTAGTTCTAATGAAACAACCCAAAGAATGCATTATGAGTGCACCTGGTTGCCTAGACACTAGTCTGGAGAGGGAGAACTACTGAGTTCAACTTAGAGGAGGTCTTGTGGGGGAATCTCCAAGAGAACTAGACTGAGGTTCTCTGGAGGGAAACTTTGCCCTTATATACTATCAACTATGTTTGTACATGTATGGCTAGATCTAAAATATGAGTCCATCTATGGTAAAGCCCTAACCCTCAGGGTGGACAGAGATGAAACACTGCCATTTAGGCTGTATGGAATGAAAGCAGGGCACTGCCCTATGAAATGCCTCATGCATCAAGCATGTTAGAAGCACAGAGATTAAAAGAAGCACAACATAGCATGGAAATTAAAAGAAGGCTATATGTGATCAAAGGGGGAAGATCTTGGGCAGATCCAGGAAAGATTCAGAGAAGATCCATAGATCAGATCTCCAATCAAAATATGACTAAAAAGGGAAGTGGCTACACTAGCCTTGTAAGTGCCATATACAAGGATGTCTGTGGAATAAAGAGATAAGATAAGATAAGAAGTGAGACTTGCTTATGACTAAGTCTGTTGTTGCTTGTGGGACTAGCCCAAAGTGTAGTTCTACTATGAAAAGTGTAAGTGAAATGATGGTCAAAAATTACCACCTATAACACTAGCACCTCCAGTCTTGTCAACCTGGGAATCACCTAGAGTAATGGAGGTGGCCTTAGCTGCTATATGCCCTCACTAGTGTGTGACCTCATACAGAACTGTCCCCTCACTATATCACAACATTGCTGGGTGTCATAGCCAGTCCTCTTTATTATCACATTAGATAGTGGTTGCTGTCAGGCCAGGACCCCAGATTGGGGTTAGGGGTTGAGCCCCTGGACTTAGTTTCAACTTTGTCTCAGCTTGAGGCTTCATCACATCCCCCTTACAATACATTTGCATCACTAATGCTTTCCTACTGTAATTCATGATCCCATTGCTGTCTTTAGTACAAAACTCTATGTACATGATACAGATATGAAATACATGAGGTTTCCATCACTTTAACAGAAAATGTGGCATGCACAACAGAAAACATGGTATGTATGAGATAAATTGTGGCACATACAAAATGAACTGTGGTCTGTTCAATAAACCACAACATATATTTGATAAACCATGGTCTGTGTTCAATAAACTGTGGTCTGTGTTCAATAAATCATGGCCTATGTTCAATAAACCATGGTCTGTGTTTGATAAACCATGACATATGTTAGGTAACTGTGACATATGTTGGACACACTGTGGTGAGAATAAATGTGCAACTAGAATGCCATAGTTTTTTGCACTTAAGGGGATTCAATGATACAACATTCCTTGACCAATCAAACTTTTAGAGCTCCGACCATCCGACAGATCACATGATAGGAATTCGCATTCCGATTTGTGGTCATCTACTTACGGTAGTCCACCCCTAACTGCATAGGTACAGACTCTGCGCATACACAGACTGTGCCGCACATTCGAATGCTCGATGTATCTTGTGGACGTGCACCAAAAGATCAGACCGCAATCTCCGGGATGTCGACACCGACGTTGCCAGCACCATCCTCGTTGCAAACCAGTGCGACTGCGACTGTCATGTCCACCTAGATGATGTCCATAGCCCTTCGCTCGGGGGTTAGCACACTAGTGATCGGACCATGACGCCGAAATAGGTAGACAGCGTCTGCCTGCCGAACGTCCTGACCCGAGTGGTACCGTCTTCATTCGTGTGTACGACGATGACTGGCATGTTCCCTCCGGGATTTGCAATGCTTAACAACACTTGCAAGGCAGCCATCCACTGATGGGTATCAAGTAACTGTTGTGCAACAGGGTATGCACCGTTCATCGAATTACCATCAAGGTTGAATCGGAACTTTCAACAAGAATCGCCGAACTATCGCACTTCGAAACGGCAAGAGGTCGAAGGCAAGGGTAAATACGCGCGCTTACATGTATCTTCGCATTATCAAAATGGTTAGGAGCGTGAGTGGTCATCATGGCGTTCATGCGGAATTTACGAACCGACCATTGATGGTGGAATGGCAGTGAGCAAATCCCAACCATTTCTCAAGCGGGCCAAGGGATCACGGCCCGGGGTCCCGGTTCGGATATGTCGTGGGACATTCACACGCTCCGTGAAAATCGCATAACAGTCAGTCACACACACAGCCACTAGAGTCACACTGGCAGTAACACTTTGCCTTGAACCTGAACCACCCGCTGAACCGGTATTGATACCAAGGCTTCAGACTTCTCCCTACCACAGTCAAGCCTCGATTAAGCCACTCGGCTTGCCTCTTCCGTCCGGGATGGCGGTGGAACCTTTGTTGAGCACCAAAGCCCAACGCGCTTTCATCTCCACCAGTATGTCAAGATTTGCGCCAATTTATACCTGTCTCACCAGTCACGCTCGCACACCCGCATGCTATCGTAGTCGCAGTTCGTGAGTAAAATATGTACCGTCTAGCTTGGTGGGATGTGCAGCGTTAATTCGTATTTCAGAAGCCGTGATAGTTATCACCATGGTTGCATCCACCTTTGGAATCGTGAGTAGCGTTTCTGGGTGGGGTAGCGGATGATGGAGGCAGTCTTTTTCATAGGTACATGCATATCTCGGTGGCATTTTCGATAGTTCCTCCTACAAGGTACCGTGGTGTGAGTTATCACACTCCGCAAACGCTGATCGTGTTCTCCAGACCTTGTCGTGTTATCTTGCTCTCTTCATTTTGGCCGAGTAATCCTTGTTCCAACTCCCTTCGAGCACTTGTTTATATGCACCTTTCAGGATCTTTGAGCTTTTTATGGCTTTTGATGCCCTGCGCATGAGAAACATCATTCAACTGCTAGGCATTATATGTACAACGCCAGTCTTGTCGAATTCCTAGGCCTCACTAACTGATGACATCCTCTAGTGTTCCACGGAGCTCTCATTGTCTTTTCTGCTCTTCAAGTTCACGAAACGAGAGTGGCGCTTGTGCCCTGCAATTTGGCACAATGTTCCGGTAACGATGCGTGGCTATGGTCCAAGGTAGAACCTTTCCTCATAGTTGTGCCGTGCATCGTGGCTGCGTCATGGCTCTTCCTGATCTTCTGGATTAAGCAACTTTACGGAGAATTTGGGTGAGATTGTTTTTTCCAACGGAGTTTCGCGACTTCATAGCAATCAGATGGGTCATATTTCATGTTGTTGGGGCAAGCCCCAAGTTGAAGTGTTGGTAATCTTCATGTCGCCCACTCTGTGTTGACTCATCCTACACGCAATAGCCATGTATCAGTTCTATCAAATCTTCATCTGTCTCCTCAAATTCGACTTCTTCTGCTTCGTTGGTGTTACCATGCAAGTGTGTACTCCCTTTTTCATTGTAGTACAAACAGGACACCGATGACATCTTAACAGCTTCTTATCGTCGTCCTGGCCACTGACTCTGCTGAGTTCGGACTCACCATCGCTGCTATCCCTGTGGTCCTCACTTTGATAGCTGGTTGTGCTTATGCTGTTCAACGCGAAATTAAATGGTGCGATCTCTACACCCTACCATCTGTTTGATCGACCAATTCGCTTGCAGGATGATGTCAATAGCACTCGTGTTGATGCTTCCGTGCATGAGCTACTGTAAGGTGGTTCTCTATATCGGCAAACAGATGACTAATTCGAGGACTTTCCTTGACCACCGCAGTCGGCAAGCATCCATTTCGATCATACTTGTTTTCGCTTAACTCGCTTCGATTATAGTCTATAAGCTAGTTCGCTTTTATCTCCCATCCTCCCAAAGTGAATACATCACCACTCGTGCAACCCTAACCGTCTTCAGTCAGTAAGCCCATTATCCTGGACGGCCTTTTACTGACTTATCTGTATATCCTTTAAGCGGTTGTCGCGTTCTTGCTTTTGTTCACCACTTTTTTGGTTGGCCTCAAGTGCTTCTATGACTTCGACAAGGGTTTACACGACTCCAAGACTCATGGTCAGTTCTATAAGCCTGTTCGGCAGCAAGCTCCAGACACGTTTAAAATGGGTGATTAACTTCTCTTCCTATCCCTTCAGATATAACTGCGGACGGACAATACTCATCTTCGCCGAAAATACCAGGTGGCATGGCCGAGCGCCAATCAGCCTATTTAGCTGGCACTCCGCTTCAGCCACAGATATCGATCGAATGATCCTTCCTGAAGGTTGAGTTTGGCGACATGAGCTACACATTACGAACCATTTTGGATATGGCTGACGAGTAATGACGGGTGGTACTGAGTCCACCGGGATGTTTGTGGATTCCCCATGTGTACCCATTCCTGTCTAATGTACGGACACTGAACCTTATCTAATTCTTCCGTATTTTTTCACTGAATACCTCTTCAATTTCTTACGAGGCCGAAATACATGAATGATGACCGTCGTGGATTAGCATTGCAGGGTTCTAGACATAACGGCCACGGTGGACGGACTACACACCATGGAGTGCAGGAAGGTAGTCATTTGAGGGTCCTATGACTGCCTATAACTGTGGTTACTTATCTGGGTGTACAGTTTGTTACATGGCGTTGTCCCTGCCCACGACACAAAAACAAAACGAGGTCCGCCGCGGACGGCCGGCCGCCGGGTTGACTCCCCCAACAAGACGTAGCTGTCCTCCAGATTAGATCATCGCTACTGGTCGATCCCGGACGACTCGGGCGTTTGCCTTTCTGAACAACGGCAAAAAACACCTGCCCCTCCGAGAGATCCTTAAACGGGATGTCGCCAGACAGCATCTTATCATAAGATGAGCATCGACAAAACGGATGGGGGATTCACGCTGACCTCGTATAAGACACAGCCGAAAGAATATATATCAGACTTGTCCGAAGCTTTGGCGTGGTCATCTTCCATAAGTTCTGGTGCCATCCAATGCACCCCGTTATTTGCTGCGAGACCAACACGTGACGAATCGAGGTATTTGCCCGAATCCGATGCATAGGATTGACCGAAATCACCAAGCAGTGCATGACCATTATCATCAACCAACACGTTATCCTAGTGGATCTCAGAAAAATGAAGCGATGCATTGGAACATTTCTTACCCCCTTGAGATCCCCATGAATAATGGGTGGTTCGTGGCCGTGGATATATTCCAAACCCTTAGCGAGATCTCTGGCCCATCCCCATGCCAAGGCAGGCCAATGCCTACGATCGTATGTCCTCAAGTGATTTCGGATGTTACCATTTTTGAAGAATGGCGACACCAAGCCTATGTTGAAAGCATTTTCTACGGTGACCCCCAGGAACGGAACAATATTATTGTGTTGCAAGGTTTTCCAAAGGATGGCCTCGCTGGCGAACATCTAATCTAGATGTCAGATAGCGAGGAAAGCGAACGGTTCGAAATTTTTCAGACCTTGAGGCATTTCCTCTGATTGGCGGGGTCAGGACACAGGATTTCCTTAACAACGACATCGCAACCATTCAATTTTGCTTTCTTGACTATCCCGCTTGCGCCACCACCGAGATCTCGTTTGTTAGAAATCGAAGAGGGTACAATCCGCAGGGCATGGGGAAGGTATGCGGACTTTCTTGCCATGCGGTAAATTTGGGCACGTAGGCGACGCACGAGATCAGTCTCTTGCGACTTTGAGTTTCTGAGGAACTGTGGACGGACCAATCACTAACATGACACCTTAGAAGAAGGCGAGGTTGCATACCTCCCACAGCAACTCTACGACTTGCTCAGATTCTCTTGGCTGGTCGGAGAGTTTGTACAACTCTGGCTTTTTACCACAGTATAGGAGGTGACAGAGAAGATCACTTTCGTCGCTTCCTATTACAAAATGCTGAGCGCGCAGCGGTTCATGCTCACAGCGTGGGGACTGAAGGGGGTGTAAGTTATTACCCATAAGCGAACGAGTAATATCTTACGTCCGCCCAAAAGTTAAGGAGTTTCTCCCTAATCAAGGAATGGTGAGTGAGTTGCTGTACACTATCCCACCTTTTCCAAGAGTTGGCAGTGTCCACCAACCGCCCCAGATATCTGTGTACCAAGTAGGCTACACGCCCAAATGAGAGAGGAAGGAAGCGACATGCCTGCTCTGACAACAAACCAACAAATGAACATAAGTGTACACAAAAAGATTCTTGTCAAATGTCAACCGCTGATGAACGTTGAGCGTGTCTAGAATTCTCACTTTGTGGATACGGAGATGGGTGATAAAATCCAGACACTCCTGTTTAGCTTCGGGGTTCGGAAACCGGAAGGAAGATATAAAACCACGGAGCCCGCTGTGGCGTTGCAAGTATTCGCTCTTTATCGTTTCATAGAAGTCGGACGCTGGAAAAGGATCAGCTGCGAATGGACACAAAACATTGGTCAAGAACGGACGTTGCGGTGCAGCATGGGTATAAGGAGCAGGACGTGGGTATTGAACGCCACCCATGCTTTGCTGGTGGTGATGCGAAGGACGAGCCACCGGAGGAGTATTCACATAGAACGGATACATCGGTGACCTAAACGATGGATTGGGGAGGGTGTGCCAGGTCGCTTTAGGTCTCTCAGATAACGCCCGTCGGCTAGAAAAAGACAAAGGACATGACTCGAGAGGAAAGCAAGGTTGAGAGGGAAGAATAAGACAGCTGTGGGCATTGGACCCACAATGATAACTAGTGCACAGGATGCCTGGCAACGGTCATCGTGTCCTTGTTGTGTACTTATCAAGCAGTCAACTTTCTCGCTGTCAACGTTGGTGGTCGCTGAGGTCGAAACGCGTAGTGTCACGGTCACAGCCCTGCACTGGTAGCCACCATGGACGAGGACTCGGATATGTCGCGGATGTTCCCTGGTGAGGACGACGTCGATCTCTACGCCGTCCTCGCACTCAAGTCGGACGCACCCCAGGAAGACATCAGAAAGTCTTATAGAAAATTTGCCCTTTTATGCCACCCGGACAAACACACCAACTCCTCCGAACGCGAACGCGAGCATGCGTTGAAGCGCTTTCAGCAAATAGGCTTCGCCTATGCGGTTCTCAGCGACGAGAAGCGGCGCGGAAGGTACGATAGGACGGGCATGACGGGCGAGAGTCTAGTCGATTCTGACGAGGGCGGTTGGGATGCATACTTCCAAGACCTCTTTGACTCCGTGACGCGTGGCAAACTCGATGAAATGAAGAAAGAATACCAAGGTGGCCACTATATTGACGACACTCACCGATCAGCTAACTCCATGCCCTCCAATCGTAGGTTCTTCAGAAGAGGTCCAGGATCTCGTAGCAGCATACCATGAGACTGAGGGCTCGCTTGGCGAAATCATGAATCGCATCCCTCACTCGACTGCAGATGATGAACCGCGATTCACCAATAAGATATCCAAGCTCATAGTCGACGGACACCTGTCCGACCTACCCCTTTGGCGGTCCACCTCCGCGGACGAGAAAGCCAAGCTCGTCCGAAAGAAGCAAGCCGAAAAAGAGGCCAAGGAAGCAGAGGAGTTGGCCAAGGAACTCGGAGTCTGGGACGAATTCTACGGGTCGGGCGAAGTGGGTGCCCGCAGGGGAAAGGGAAAGGAAAAGGAAAAGGAGAAGAATGCATCTGGTGACGAGGAAGACGTTTCGGCCCTG
>JBBPJV010001037.1:0-11932 GCA_038088915.1 Sutorius aff. eximius
TACCCAGCCTCCTCTCTTAGATCGTGGTTAGCGCGTCATCGGGTGGCCCTCCAATGCCGTGCGCTTGGGGTTAGGGTTAGAGGTTCGCCTCGCCCTTAATGAGTTCCTCCTTGGGCTCGTTACAGTTTCATCAGGGGGAGAGGATGAGGCCAAAGGGGTGGAGGGTTGGGTAGGAGGCATACCTTGACTGGCAAAGGGGTCTCTCTGATACCTATCCACTTTGGCCAGAAATTCTCCTAGTTCCAGCTGGTAGGCCAAGGAGATGAAGGTGAAATGGAGTTTGGCATAGATGTTGGCTGCCAGTAGCATGGCAGGAGTTCCCAGTCCAGGGAGTTGATGAAGAGAAAGGAGCCGAACTCATTCTACTTGGAGAGTGGCATGATAAAGATAGAAGAGGGGAGAATTGGGATTGAGGTGGGTGTCCACAAGGGGTGCAAGTCATGTGTCGGTGAGGTGTTCAAAGAGGAGAAGTTGATACTGATAGTCTGGGGCTCGAGCCCAGTTGGGGATTCCAGAGACAGGGATAAGGATGGCTCAGACACCATCAGGTTCCCCTTGTGTTGTGGCAGGGGGGGTGAGGGGAAGTGAGGAGAGGGCCAGGATGGGGGAGTGTCCCACCCAGCCATGGAGATGGAAGATTCGGTGTCTAAGAGTGAATCATTGGTGGTGGAAGAAGGGGTTTGTTAGCATTGGAGAGCCATCGAGAAGGTCTGGAATGAAATACAAAGGTTTTGAATGAACTGAGCAATGGGGTCAGAGCCTTCTGGAAGGGGGGTGATGGTGATCATATTTAAAGGCAATGGGGTGGAGGTTTTTGTATTCATCCAGGGTTGTTTGGGAATATTTTAGGTTTCGTTCAGGTATCCAGGAGTCATCCTCCAGCAGGTATTCTTTCCATCTGATCAGGAACCATCTAGCCAATGGAGTCCCACAATGTTGGAGTATTCTTTCTATTTCATACTCTTCTTCTCCTTATATTAGATCTGGTGGTAGAGTGGGAAAGTTGGGGCCATGTGTGGCGTTTTTGCAGTAGGGTGATAAGAGAGACACATGGAAGACCGGATGGATTTTCCAGGTTTTTGGGAGATGGAGTTGATAGGCTATTGGAGATAGTACCTTAGTGATGGTGAAGGGTCCTTCCTGCTTTGATGCGAATTTTGGATTGACGATGGAGCGTTTGAGATTTCTGGCCTCTAGCCAGACCTTGTCACCTTTTGAAAACAGAGAGAAGGTCTTCTTAACACATTGTGAAATGGGACTAAAACCTAAGCCTAAGTTGTTATGGTTCTCTTTTTCTCTCACTTGTACTACTACTTGTCTGTGTACTCTGTCTCTCTCTCTAGCCCCACCACCTCTCCTTCCATCTTCCATTACTACACTTGCCGGTGGGGTGTTTCCTCCCATTACTTAGTATCGTCTCTCTCTGCTTGGTTACATAATTCCTACCCAAACGGGTAACTCTCTCCCAGAGTCTACCACTATATAAACTTGTAGCCACAGTAGTTAGTTCCTCATGCTAGTTCTCTCTTGTACCATCACCATCTCCAATCCACACTTGTTTCCACTTAGGCTTCACCTAGTGTGACCTCATCAGAGACTAGCTCCACTCCTTGACACTTGACCCTCCTTCTACAAAGGGGGTACCTTCATGGGCACTACGTCCCTCTTTGACTACACTTTGTCGATATCTCAACACCCCTCGTACCTTGTCCTTGACAATCTTCTACCCACTGTAGAGTGGTAGTTCCTCCCTTGAACATGTCTTGTTGCTGCATCTTAGGCAACTCATCTTACATCGTCTTAACCCATCATCATCACTAACCCTAGACCCTATCTGCCATAGGTGAACTTCAAGAGCTATGCCTGGTCCTACCCAAAACAGTCATAACAGTTTTCTTCGATGTAAATATCATGATGTTGTCAATATAAATAACTACTACTGCATACATGTCTGAAAAGATATCATTTACCATATTCTGAAATGTGCCTGGAGAGTTGCACATTTCAAAGTACATTACCAGAGGCTCGTAAGCACCAATAGGGGTGGTGAATGTGCCTTTCCATTCATCACCCTCTTTAATATGAACGTTGTTGTAACCCCACCTGAGGTCCAGGGTTGTAAACATATCTGCACCCTTGAGCCTGTCAATCAATGATGATATCAGTGGTAGCAGATAGTTATTCTTTTTTGTATGTTTGTTTAAATATCGATAGTCCATTACCATTCATTTCTTACCATCCTTTTTGGGAATGAAGAAAACAGGTGATGTTTGATCTGATTTGGAGGGTCAGATGTATCTCTTTTTGAGTTCTTTTTCAATGAATATATGAACTTCTTCAAGTTTGGTGTCTGACAGGGCAATAATACAACCCTTCTTCTTAATGAATCCAGGTTCAAGTTCTATGGTATGATTCCATGGTTTTCTAGTGGACATGCAATGCAATTCTTGCTCAGAAAATACATCCAGGAAATCCCAGTATTCCTTTGATACTTCCGTTTTTAATTTTTCTTCTTCTTCAGCTGGAATAGACCAAAGTTCCATAATGGAATTAGCATGGCATCAATCCATGCAATGAGAGAATACAATTTCTTTGTCAACTCAGTTGACATTGGGATTGTGGTGTGCAAGCCAATCATAACCAATGATTAAATCCTGGTTACCCAAATACAATATGAAGGCATTGATAGCTTCTGCATGGGAGTTTCTGTTCTTGTCTTTGACTATGATGGTGAGAGCCACCTTTTCTTTGATTCAGCCAATAGCTGTAATGAGCCCAAGGAGGAACTCATTAAGGGCGAGGCGAACCTCTAACCCTAACCCCAAGTGCTCAGCATTGGAGGGCCACCTGATGACACACTAACCACAATCTATAGCGAAAGAACCAGCTATGATGCCCGGCAACAGTGTAAACGATGAGGAGAATGAGAGGATAGTCAAGTATGAGCCTTAGCACTGGAAGGGAAGCATGATAGCAGCTAAGGCTGCTCCTCCTTAAGCCCAGGTAATGCACAGGTTGACATGACTGGGGGGAAACCCAGTCCATCTCACCATGCTCTTATATCATAGAGGTCCACACACAGACCATGCTGTGCCGGTACCCCAAATACTAAATAAGGGTACAAGTACATAAGAGAACGTGGTGACATAGAGGACTAGACTATGACGTAATGGTCTAGACCCTATGACATCATAAGTAAGGTAATAGTCCATGAGTACATAATGGTCACATGACTAGGTCACGTGCCAGGGATGGGAAGGTCAATCACATGATGGGATTGGATGCAGACCAATCATGTGAGCTATAGTACAGGAAATAATGCTAAGTCCAATGTACGAGTGTAGTCCAAAAGTGTAGCAAATGTGTAGTACTAGCTAGGCTAACCCTAGACTAGGATAAATGTAGGTTAATGGGGATGGTATCATAACAATAGCTTGGTCTGAGCCATCAGCATTGAGGACATGAAATTTTCAGCCTAGCAAGATTTGTTCGAGTTTGTTGTCATCAACATAGGTAGAGTTGATAAACATATGAGTTGCCCCTGAGTCGAGTAAGGCCAGGGTATTGCCTATTTTGGTCCAACACCATTTTCCTTTGTGGGTGGCAAACCCATATATCATTGTGTCGAATGAGAACTTGATGGGTCCTTGTGACCATGCAAAGCTGGTCGATTCAAGGGTTTCATAAATATCGTAAATGTGTAAAATGTCCAAGTCATTGCTAAGTATTTTACATAATTTTTTCTTTTGTTTTAGGGGAGAATTAAGCACTACTTTATTACTGGCAGCCACACCATTACTGGATGCTCCCTCAGTTACAAAACTACATGAATTAAATAATACAGGAGAGGACATAATGCTACTAGGGTTCAATTCTAACTTATCAGAGTTCGAGTCCATGTGCTCCTCAAAGTTCATAGAATTGTAGATAGGTAAGGAAGAAAATCGATTAGTGAAAGAAGATTTGTTCAATCCAGTAACACCTTGAATACTACCGGATTTACTTAGTTTAAAGAGACCTTTTTCTTGGCCTCCTTCTTGGTTTCTTGGGCAAGTCGAGCTCACCAATATGCTTTGGCTTCAGCAGTCTCCCAGGAAGCAGACTGGGAGTGCAAGTGGCCTTGACTGGGCCAGGTGGTTTGAGTGGACATGATGAGGACATTCGATGTCAGGGTAGTGGGGAGAGGATGGGCAGCGTATCATGGTCTTTGGGGAGGATCAAATTGGGAGTAGTGTGGGTCGTGGAACTCCCGAATGTGAGCAGGGCAGGGATTACATGGTTTCTAAGGGTCAGGACAGTCCTGGGACTGATGGCTGAATTTGTTGCAATTGAAGCAATTCCCATTGAAGGACTGCTTCTGTTGCTGTGCTTGTTGTGCCCCTATTTCCATGGGGGTGCCTTGGCAAGGCTGAGTACCTGTAGCTGTATATTGGGGTTGATATCCCAACGGTCTCTGAAATTGTGGGAATCTGATCCCTCACTCGTATTTGATTCTCTTGAATCGTTCACCCATTTCTGCATATGAGTTGATGGTTTTATCGAATTCAAGATCTCCTTCTGATTGGAGTACTGCCACATATATTTTATAGTCTATTGCTTTTCAAAGCAAGTGGACCGCAGTTTCATCATCGAGTTCAATGTCTTCTTTTAAAAACTGAAACTCATTCAAGAATTCTGCTGTTTGGTGGTTTCCTTGCTTCATTGTTTCTAGTTTCAAGTACTCCATTTCCTTATAATTGGCTATCTTGAAGTACTTCTCTACATCTTTCTTTAATTCTGTCCACATGGGCCACTTATCTTTCCCCAAGCTTTTTCATATCCTTAGGTGTGCAAATGCCACAGCTTTTCCTTCCATTCTCATCCAGACTGCAGCTGCTTTTTCCTTGTCATCATTTAGCAGGTGCCACTTCTGAGTAGAGATCCAGAGTTCTATGAACAGCCACCATTTTCAGAATGTGGTGCATTTACTGTCCCACTTGCTGGGGTTGGCAAATTTCTTATCGAGATTTTTGGAGGTGTCCTCTGCTTTGATTGTATTTGAGATCTTATCAATCTCATCCTTAACATCCTGCCAAGATGTTGACATTGTTTACCCATAAAAGTAAATGGTGCATGGTCAGCAATAAGGGGAATGTAGTTTGTGAGATGGGTGCAGTGATCGGATCATGGAATTGACAAGAACTGTTTGCTCTCTGGATTTTATGGTTTTTTCCCAGCGAATGTCTGCCAGCCAATCATGTGCAAATGTGACGACCAGATCACCATTTGGGTATAGTGTGGCTGTGGGGGTAAGAAAAGCTTCAAGGTCATGTGTCTTGAAAGGGTTGGTGTGGTGAGGGGGCATATGATGCTGAAAGGAAAACCAAAGTCTCTGCAGGCAGCTGCAAAGAGACTGTTGACACAATGGGGCAGGTAACCCCTGAGTGGTGGTAGTTTTATGTCTGCATTCAGACATGGGGGAAACTGGGGTGTTGATGGTTTTTTAACACCATCACTCCAATCAGTGACAATGCTTGCAGTGATGTGGATGAGGGGCTGCTATGCACTTTGCAGAGAGCAATATTATCTTTATTTGATATGGCGGATGACTGTGTGACTACTGGTATCCAGATGTATGCCTGATGCCCTTCTAGTGGTGCATGAACTTCTCCTAACCCTGGAGTCCAGGGTGAGTTTGACCTCATGAGAAGTCTAGCTCAAGTGAAACGAGACCTAAAACTAGGCCAAGGGGAACAATGATGAGGTGGAACTAGAACTGATTCTGATGCTCAGCAATGTTTTATGATATAAAGAGATACACATGGGATGGTTACCATGGGCAAAGGTAAAAGGAGAAGTGGGCTAGATATCCTGCTCAGGCCTGAGGTAGATCCCAGGTAATGCCCAAGTGAGCTAGACTGGGGGACAGTCATAGCTACACCCAGGGTATATATACATATGCCAAGATTATTACTAATACATGACTAATATATTGTGAGACATGGTATGATAGATAAGAAAAGATACAGCCAATAGTAGAATAGACTCTTATCTATGATGTCATGGGTCTAGACCAGTCACATGATCTGACATCATAGGAGTCTAGGTCTTGGTCATGTGATTGTGGGAAAGGAAAGATAGGGGAAGTCACATGACCTGGTTGTGACAAAATAAAGAGAAAGGAATGTGTTATACTACAAGTGTATGAGTAGTGTAGTTAGGTTAAGGAAGATGAGTTCATAACACATAGGGTCTAGACCACTATGTCATAGTCTAGCCCCTTACATCACCACCTTCTCTTATGTACTTGTACCCTATTTAGTATACAGGGTACCAGCACAGCATGGTCTGTGCACTAGCCTCTTGCATATATAAGGGGCATGATGAGACAGACTGGATTCCCTCCAGTCTTGTCAACCTGTGCATTACCTGTGTCTAAGGGAGAGTGGCCATCATCGCTATCATGCTCCTCTTCCAGTGCTGGATGCTCATACATTGGCTGTCATTCTTTTCTTATTGTCTACACCATTGCCAGGCATCATAGCTGGTCCTCTCTTTATTATTCAGTTCCGTTAGCACACCATTGGGTAAGCCTTCAATGCCATGCACTTGGGCTAGGGCTTGAGTCTACTCACCCTATGAGTTCCTCCTTGGGCTCATTACACTTTGACAAGACTATTCTACTGATTGCACACTCAATGTCTGGATGCTGCCCCACAGGCATAAAGTGGGCCCTTCTGAGCTTTTGCAGACTTTGTTTCTCAGACCTCCGACACCTTTAGGGAAGTGCCTTAATTGGTATGTCCATTGAGGATGTTAAACTCATAGCACCATGCTAGTTACATCAGTAACCACATTTGTTTTCCTGCACTCGCAGATTTTAGCGCCACAGTGGGGTCATGCCCATTAGTGAAGATCAACTGGGTTAGCCAGGCTGAGATTATTTAGAGAACACAGGACACAGGTATCAGCACATTCCCATTGTTGTTATGTTATTAGTTGGTAGCCCCTATAGGCTACAACAGACTTCAGGAGGGGGATTGCCATATCCTGCCTTCATCATACTAGTAGGGGACATCACATCCATCATATCAGGTCATCGCTGTTATGAATAGCTCATGGGACGCCCTGGTAATATTCTTTTCTTCCTTGTCCTTGTACTAAGCCGCGTCCCTCATGATGCTCGGACTTCATTTCTCCTCGCCCCTCTCCATGGACTATCCGATAGTGGCTCATTCCTCCCATCCTAAGTGCCTCCGCTGACCCACCTGGGCATGAGGCCTACTACTCTACTTTCACCTGACCGTTCCATTCAGCCCGTGTATACGGAGCTCCGTTTCCTTCCATGTGCACTACTCCTTTGTCTTGCTTAGACCCGATCAGACTACATCCGGGTTCGCCCCATTTCACCTCCACCCCCTTTCAGGGTTTCCACCGATCGGGTAGTACTACCGGTATCTCGGAGACGTTCCTCAGGATTCCACCACGTTCTCGAATACCTGTAGTAGTTAGTATTTAAACTCTTCGCGTACATTCCTGTACACTAGTCTTAGCGTAACCGGAATACACGCTACTCTCCCCTTCGACTGCTTAGTCTCGTGTTGAGCTAGCAACCTTCGTCTTCGACCTTGCAATCCTTATAGCAAGCTCCCCTGATCCCTGCCGCATCGAAGCGTGCAGACCACCCTCGACCCCTTTAGTGGTATAAACGGTCACGCCTCGCTCCTCGACGGACCAAGCGTAACAATCGCAACCATTGTCACAGGCCAACAAGGCCAAGTAGTTTTATGTATAGTTGGAGACCTAGGAGGGGGATCAGGGATGGAAGGCTTTACTGCTGGCCTTGTGCAATCCCACCAACTAGAAGGCTGGGCAACATGTGGTTGCTTGCAGTAGTCCAGCTTTTGTGCCAAGGGTGTGCCTGATCAGCCACCTATGTTTTGGATTATTTACTGTCGCACGTTGTTTTGAGTATAAAACCTAAACTGGCATCTGGCATGTGTTGATTGATAGGACTTTACCAGGCTTAGTACAGAAGCAGTTGGAACAGCCACATTATGTTTTACAAAATAGCATCACATCAGAGTATTAGTTATTTGCATAACACATCTCAGGTCCACAGTTATTTTTGGACATTTACAATAGAGTTTTGCCTAGTAGTTGTTAACTGGTCGCATACCACATTCGAAGAGCACAGACATTATGGACAACTACTAGATAGTTATTGGACATTACATAAAAGCGGACTCTTTCTTTCCCCATTTGTACAAAGTATCTGAACGATTGCAGGAGGTAGTTTCTCACTAATGAGTGCACAGGCTTTAGAATGTTTTACCCCCATCTGATCTCAATTTGTAGTTTTGCCAGCTACATCTATTCTGCTGCATGAACCTGAGAGTGGCTTTGAAAGATAGGTCACAGGAAGGGGATTGTATTCACCCTAGTTTACAATAGATTAAGTTCAAGGTAGATTAGCAGATCTACCTCCAATTAGGCTTATGAGGTTAAACTGTGCCCTAGTGAGGTCGATACAGACTTTGACCTCCAATTCAGGTTATGAGGTTAAACTGTTCCTGCAGTCTCCAATTGGGCTTAGGAGATTAAACTGTGTCCCATGATGTCCATACCACTCATGACGTCAAACTGTGCTGCTCTCCAATTGGGTTTAGGAGTTGAAACTGTATCCCTTTGAGGTTGATCACCTCATGGTTGTGTTCTTGGGTTAGCCTTCCCACTCAGTAAAAAGTGCATTTAGGGGATGTTCATGTAGTTAGCCTTCTACAAGAGAAAAAGTGCATGGTTTGTTTAGGGTTATCCTTCCCCAAGAAAAAGAAGAAGGTTTAGCCTTTCCTTGAGAAAAAGCATGGCCTCCAAAGATCTAATGAGGTTAAACTTTGATCTTGGTCTGTTAGCCTTCAGACATTAATGAAAAAGTGCATTCCCAACTGGAGGAGACCTCTTAGTTGTTTAACTAGCAATTTGTTACAACCAGCCCAGGTGGGGATGGAGGTAGCCCTAATAAAGGTCGATGGTTCAAGGGTACATGGAAAGGTTGGTGGGTCGACAAAGATTCAGTGGTTCCTGTGACAAGGGTCCACTTAAGACAGGAAACAAGTCATTCAGAGGAAAGCTTAGCAGTAAACAGCGACAAGGGTCCACTTAAGACAAGGGACAAGTCATTCAAGGGTTCGGAGGGAAGCTAGCAGTAAGGAGGCGAGTCAAAGGATAGATTTAGGGAGATCTAGCTTGAAGGCTTTCTGATGGTTACAGGGGAGTTCTTATACTACTGGTATAGAACTTGATGGAAGGAGAGAGAACATGCCAAGTAGATTCTTGGTCAGTGGTTCAAAAGATATGGAATGTGATGGAAGGAATCATAGCCTTAGTAATCAGAGGGTGGTAAAAGATGTGGCTATGGAGAAAAGAAATTGTAACAAGTCCAAGGAGGAACTCATTAAGGGCGAGGCTAAACCTCTAACCCTAACCCCAAGCACATGGCATTGGAGGGCCACCCGATGACACACTAACGACAATTGATAAAGAGTAGAACCGGCTATGACACCCAGTAATGTTGTATGCGGTGAGGAGAATGAGAGGATAGTCAATGTATGAGCCATCACACTGGAGGGGAAGCATAGAGCAGCTGATGGCCACTCCCCCTTAGATCCAGGCTATGCACAGGTTGACAAGACTGGAGGGAATCCAGTCCATCTCACCATGCTCTTTATATATGCAAAGGGCCAGTGCACAGATCATGCTGTGCTGGTACCCTGAATATTAAATAAGGATACAAGTACATAAGAGAAGGTGGTGACATAGAGGGCTAGACTATGACATAATGGTCTAGACCCTATGACATCATAAGTATGGTAAGAGTCCATGAGTACGTAATGGTCACATGACTAGGTCATGTGCCAGGGACAGGAAGGTTAATCACATGACAGGATCGGATGCAGATCGATTACGTGAGCTATGGTACAGGAAATATCAAAGTTCAAAGTGTAGCGAATGTAAGTGCTAGCTAGGCTAACCCTAGACTAGGATAAATGTTAGGTTAAAGGGAACGGTATCATAACAGAAATGTAGTCTGTAGGAATCAAACTCAGATTGGGGCAAGATAGGGGTTGTAGGTTTGTATGATAGGGAAGGAAAGAAATCATAACACAATTGAGTTGTGTTGAACCTACCTTAATTCCTTTCACCCAAGTCTGTGCCCTGGGTAGCTTCAGTGGATTCAGGGGTCACTCCCATATCTGGATCACATCATTGAAGATATCTGCCTGCCACATGGATGCAAGCACCAATCAGTGGATCTTTCGAGTTGTAAGACCTGAAAAAATGGCATCTGGAATTTCACATACCACAGGTCATAGCAGATAGTTTGGTTGTAAAGCTTAGTACCAAAGTAGTGCAGA
This sequence comes from Sutorius aff. eximius, assembly GCA_038088915.1. Lineage (NCBI taxonomy): Eukaryota > Fungi > Basidiomycota > Agaricomycetes > Boletales > Boletaceae > Sutorius > Sutorius aff. eximius. The sequence continues at coordinate 10,395 of JBBPJV010001037.1, forward strand.
AAAGCCTAGCTGGACATTATGGACAAGAACACTTTGACAGACATTATGGACTTTACACATTGACGATTCCGTACGATCATTACACTTTGACACATTCTTTCATAGTATAGCTGTTACGATACCGTTCCCTTTTAACCTAACTTTATCCTAGTCTAGGGTTAGCCTAGCTAGTTAACACTTTCGCTACACTTATTGGACTACATCATACTTTGGACTTCGTCTTATTTCCTGTACCATAGCACGTGACCGCATCACATGACTACCATTCCCGTCCCTGGCACGTGACCTAGTCATGTGACCATACGTATCATTAGTAGCTTACGGACTATTACATATCTATGATGTCATAGGGTCTAGACCATTACATCATAGTCTAGCCCTCTATGTCACCACGCTCTCTCATGTACTATTACTATAAGGGGTACAGCACAGCATGGTCTGTGCGCTGGCCTCTCTGCTATATAAGAGCATGGTGAGGCGGACTGGGTTTCCCCCCAGTCTTGTCAACCTGTGCATTACCTGGGTTCAAGGGGGATGGCCTTAGCTGCTATCATATCTCCCTCCAGTGCTAAGGCTCATACTTGACTGTTCATTCCTTATCCTTACCATTGTACACCATTGCCGGACGTCACACCCGGTTCTCTTTCTTAGATCGTTGGTTAGCACGTCATCGGGTGGCCCTCCAATGCCATGCGCTTGGGGTTAGGGTTAGAGCTTAGCCTCGCCCTTAATGAGTTCCTCCTTGGGCTCGTTACAAACTCAGCTTGTCACACACTATCTTCTATCTTCCCCTCAAGGATCTATCCCTCTCCAGACCAGCTTAGCTCCTGTTCTAGTCAGATACGATCTACAGGAGACTGAGGAATTAGAAGAAGCCTCAAGCAGACACTACAAGCGTTGCATTAGTGAGTATCCCTCACTGAGCATACTGCGTCCAGTGTTCATTCTGTCACTTTGATTGGACTTGAGAGGTTTCCTCTGCCACTACCAGCACGAGCCTGCTGGTAGACTCACACAATCACCTCGGAAGTTGGAAATCTCCTGGGTTGGATTTACTCCCCAATTTCCAACAATCAACAATGCTTGCAGTGATGTGATTGAGGGGCCACTATATACTATGTGGAGAGCAACTTTATCCTTATTTGTATGGTGGATGACTGTATATGCAACTGATATCTGGGTGTTTGCCCAATGCCCATCTAGTGGTGCATATACTTCTCCTACCCTGGAGTCCAGGATGAGTTCAACCTTGTGAGAAGTCTAGCTCAAGTGAAACAAGACTGTACACTAAACCTAAGTACAGATGAGGTGGAACAACAAGAACTGACTATGACATTTGGCAACATTTTACAATGAAGAGGTAAGAAGATAGGACATGTGGAATGGTTACCACAGGCAAGGATGATAGGAGTGTTACAAAATGCTTCCTCATTAGCTTAATTTTTCGTACACTTTCCTACACTTTTGTACACTTTTTACTTATTACCTTCGGACTGTACATTTTACTACACTATTTACTGTACTATAGATCACATGAT
>JBBPJV010001038.1:0-11932 GCA_038088915.1 Sutorius aff. eximius
GGGGACCAGCTCATGTAGGAAGGGGATAGGTAGTGGGGGTAATACCGAGGAGAATAGGAGGAGTTGGTAAGGGCAAAGTGTATACAGAGCCTGAACCTTTGACAACTATGATCTGAGATTCCTCGGAGGGACAAGCTAGCGGGAGGACTGGAGAGGTCCCCTCTGTTGGTTCTGCACCCCTTCCTTATGGTCAGTTTCTCATGAACTTTTGTCTTCTCTGATCATGTCATTCTTTTTCATGAATAATGTCATTTCCGACCTTTGTAGTCATGTCTTCACACATCACACTCATTGTATACTTGTTTTTTCTTCAATCTTTATTTTCACAGCCCTAGTTTTGCCCAGAGAAGCAAAACCTAGGAGGGGGATAGTGTTACGATACTGTTCCCTTTAACCTAACTTTTCATACTTTTACTCCTAGTCTAGGGTTAGCCTAGCTAGTTGGACCATTTATACACTTTGGACTTAGCATATTTCCTATACCATAACACATGATCAATCACATGATCCTTTCCCCATCTCTGGCACATGACCTAGTCATATGATCATATGTATCATTAGTAGCTTATGAACTATTATATATCTATGATGTCATCAGGTCTAGACCACTATGTCATAGTCTAGCCCCTGACATCACCACCTTCTCTTATATACTTGTACCCTATTTAGTATTCAGGGTATCAGCACAGCATGGTCTGTGCACTGGCCCTTTGCATATATAAAGGGCATGGTGAGATGGACTGGATTCCCTCCAGTCTTGTCAACTTGTGCATCACCTGGGTCTAAGGAGGAGCAGCCATCATCACTACTATGCTCCTCTTCCAGTGCTGAGATACTCATACAGACTGTCACTCATTCCTTCGTCATCATACAACATTGCCAAACATCATAGCCAGTCCTCTCATTTATCATCATTAGCTGTTAGCATGTCATCGGGTAAGCCTTCCAATGCCATGCACTTGGGGCTAGGGCTTGAGTCTACTTGCCCTATGAGTTTCTCCTTGGGCTCATTACAATGAAGGGGTGACAAAAGGGTAATGGTTCAAAGGTTCTATGGTTCAAGGGTAGAAGGTCCACTTAACATGAGGGACAAGTCATTCTGAGGTTCAAAGAGAAGCTAGCAACAAGGGGAGAAATCAAGAGATGAATTTAGGGAGATCTAGCTTGAGAGTCTTCAAGCAGTTACAGGAGGGTTCTTATACTATTGGTATGGAACTTGATAGAACAAGGGAGAACATGCCAAGTATCTTCTTGGTCAGTGGTTTGAAAGGTGTGGAATCCAATGGAAGGGAGCATAGCCTTAGTAAATGGAGAGTGATGGAATGCAATGGAAGGTATGGCTATGGAGAAAAGAAATGTAGTCCATAGGAATTGAACTCCAGGCAAGATAAAGATAGGGGGAAGGGGACTGGTAAGGTAGGGATGGAAAGAAATCATAACAGTTCTTGTGGTCAGTGAAAACTTGAACTGGGTAGGGGTGGCCAAGGAGGTAATGACACCATTGTTTGAGTGCACAAATAACTGCAAGGAGTTCACAATCATAGATGTCATAGTTTCATTCAGTGGCATTGAAGGCCTGTGAAAGATAGGAGCAGGGGTGCCAGTTGTTACGACTGTTCCAGGTAGGACCAGATATAGCTCTTGATGACCACCTATAGTGAGTAGGGCAAAGGGTTGACAAGGAGGAGCAGTCTACAATGAAGAAGAGTTGCCTAAGGTGTGGCAACAAGACATGGTCAAGGGAGGAACTACCACTCAGCAGTAGGTAGAAGACTGTCAAGGATGATGGACAAGGGTGGCAATAGACACCCAAGTCAAATGGACAGAAGTCCAGTCAAGAATAGGATGCAATGCCTAACAAGGGTAGGAACACAATGTCCTCAAGGGTACTCCCTTTGTAGGAAGGGAGTCAAGGATCATGGATGAGGCTAGTCTCAGGGAATCACACTAGGTGAGGCCTAAGTGAGAACTAAGAGGCAACCATAGATGGTGGTGGTATAAGAGAGAACTAGCATGAGGAAATACATGTGGTGGTTACAGGTTTATATAGTAAATGGTGGTGGGAAAGAGTTACCCAAATGGGAACTTATTATGTAATCAAAGAAATGAAACAGAGTAGAGTATAGTGGAAAAATGATGCTGATGAGTAAATGGGAGGAGACTAAGAGTGGAGAAGTTGGTGTCAGCATCAGAAAGGAATTAGCATCTATGGAGAGGCAACAGTAATGCTATTTGATAGTACAAGGAAAAGGAAAGAAAAGAGTCATGACAATACCCCCTTTGTACACTTGGGTCCCCAATGAGAGTAAACCCCTAGTTGTTGAATCTGGAAGATTCCATAAGGTTGCATTCAGTGTCAGAGTCAAGGGAGTAGTTGATGTCAGGGTCATAGTGAGAAACAGGAGATGGTTCCTGAAGGTAAATATCACAACGATGATGAGGTCCAGGCCCAGTGGAGATGCGAGTGGTAGAGATGCAAGGGGAGGTATGGGTAGATCTGGTGGATCCATTAGAGGGACCTGATGATGTAGAAGCTGAAAAGGAAGAAGTAGATATCATGGGCAGATGGGTGTGGCAACAAAGAGGGCAATGTCTCTGAGCATGATCAGAAGCAAAGCATAGGCAGATGGGGCACTGATAAACAGGACAGGCAGTCCAATTATGGCCTAACTGGTGGCAATGGAAACACACTTCAGAGTAGTGCAGGTGAGTATGAAGGAGAGATGTATGACTGGCATTACCAGTCCAATATGCTTCCACTTGATCCATGACTGCAGCTTCTTCAGAGTTGAGCAGGGAGGATGATGCAGAGGACATTGGTAGAGGAATGGAGAGAGGATCAAGGGATCCTATACCCTGTTCCAAGGCTCCATCTCTAGTGAGTTCCCTGATGTACTGGCTGATGTCATGTAATAATCCTCCAAATTGGAGTTGAAATCCCAGTTGAGCCAAGGTGAACCTAAGCTCAGTGTAAATGGAATGGGTGATAATACAATGGAGGTCAGCTTTGGCTTTGAGTTCCTCGACTTGGGTAAGGATCCCAAGTTGTTCAGATTGTAACATGGCATGATAGAGGGCATAGAGTGGGGAGTCCATGTCAAGATGTGATTTGATGGAAACTGTGAGATGGGAGGATGATAGAAAGTGGTACATGGACAGTTCATGCTCCTGATTGGGCACTTCCAGCCTTGAGGTGTGAGCTGCCTCTGGAAGGTCGATGGTGTCAACTCTGATTCAGATAGGGTCTGAGGGCACAGATAAGATGGACACAGATATAGGACCTTCCTTGGTTTGTGGCAGGGGCAATGAGATATGAAAGGATAGTGGGGTGGACTTATCTCCCCACCTGAATACTGAGACAGATGATTCAGTGTCTAACAATGAGTCAAGGACAGATGAATCTTCCATGACCAAGGTATCAATGATAGCAGTGATAGCATTGAGAGGAGTGGGAAAGGTGATTGCCATTTCAGATAGTAGAAGGCATCAATTGAGAAGTTTTAGTGTGAGGGAGGCAGGTTGAGACATGGGGGAAGATGTGAGGGTGAAGATTCTTATACTTCTTGAGAGTTGCTTGTGAATGTTTGAGATTCTGCTCTGGGATCCAGGAGTCATCTTCTGGTAGATATCCTTTCCATTGGATCAGGAATTGGCAGGATGATGAAGTTCTACAATGCCATAGGATTTTTTCAATTTCATATTTTTCTTCCCCATCTATTAGCTCTGTGGGCTTTCATGTCAGATTAGGACCATGGACCTCCATTTCCTTGTAAGGGATGAGAAGTGAAGCATGGAATACTGGATGGATTTTTCAAGTACTGGGAATGCAAAGTTTATATGTGACCAGTGACAGTACCTATGTAATGGTAAAGGGTCCTTCTCATTTTGGAGCTAGTTTCAGAAAGGTGACAGAATGTTTCAAATTCTTGGCCTCAAGCCACACCTTGTCTTTTTTCAGAAATGGGCAGAATTTGGAACAGATACAATTGGCCATCACTTGGCAAGCCAATTCATGCATGGCTAAAGCTTTGTCCCATGCAGCAAGAAGAGCTTTGATACAGATATCTATGGTGGGGTTCTGAGATGAGGATTTCAAGATAGAAGGTAAAGGAATGGGTTCATATCCCATCATGAGGAAGAAGGGTGATCATTTGGTGACTGAATGAGGGCAATGATTATGTGCAAACTTGGCATGAGTGATGGAGTTGGTTCAGATGAATGAGAAGTTGCCACAATAAATGTGAAGGTACATTTCAATTTCCTGGTTGACTCTCTCAGTTTCCCCATCTGTTTGGGGGTAATATGCAGTAGAGAGGGATAGATCATACCCAAGTATGATTCCTGAAATGGGATCTAATTCCTAAACCTAAGTACATGAGGTGGAACCAACAATAGGACATGATCTGATGCCGTGCAACATTTTATGATGAAGAGGAATGGAGGAAAGAAAAGGGGACATGTGATATAATGACCACAGGCAAGGGTAAGGAGAGTGCTAGGTAATTCCACTTAAGCCTAGGAGTGATCTCAGATAATGTCCAAGTGAACTAGACTGGGGAACAGTCATAGTACCACCTGGATATATATACATATGCCAAGAGTATTACTAATACATGACTAATATAGCATGAGACATGGTATGATAGATAAGTAAAGGTACAGTCAATAGTGGAATGGACTCTTATCTATGATATCATGGGTCTAGAACAGTCATGTGATCTGTGTTACGATACATATTTAATTTTTCTAACTCTCAAATGCATACACTCGTAGTCTACTCTTTTTTCTTTTGTCACACTAGGTCACGTGACTTTCCCCTATCTTTCTCTTCCCATGATCATGTGACTAGGGCCTGAACTCTATGATGTCAAATCACGTGACTGGTCTAGAACCATGACATCATAGATAAGAGCCCATTCTGCTATTGGCTGTACCTTTACTTATCTATCGTACCATCTCTCACAATATATTAGTCATGTATTAGTAATACTCTTGGCATATGTATATATACCTGAGTGATACTACGACTGTTCCCCAGTCTAGTTCACTTGGGCATTATCTGGGAATCACTCCTAGGCTTAAGTGGAATATCTAGTCTCTCCTTACCCCTGCCCGTGTTCATCGTAGCACGTGTTTCCTTTCTTCTTTCCTATCCTTTTCATCGTAAAACATTGCAGGGCATCATAGCCTGTCCTATTGGTTTCACCTTGTCATCTCTTTAGCTTAGATTTAGATTTCGTCTCAGAATTACCCTGTTACGATAGCTCATGGGACACCCTGGTAACCTTTTTCTCTTCTCTATCATTGTACTAAAGCCACGTCTCCCTTGAGGCTCGGACTACATTTCTCCTCGCCCCTATCTACGGACTATCTGATAGCGGCTCTCTCCTCCCATCCTGAGCGCCTCTGCTGACCCACCCGGGCATGAGGCCTAGTACTTACTGCTACCTGACCGCTCCGCCCTTTCCGTTACACAGAGCTCCGCATTTCCCTAGTGTATCTTTCCTTTGTCTTGCTTAGACCTGATCGGACTACATCCGGGTCCGCCCCGTTTCACATTTATCCCCTTTCCAGGGTTTCCACCGATCAGGTAGTACTACCGGTATCTCGGATCCCTTCCATAGACTTCTCCCTCCTTCCCGGATACCGATAGTAGTTGGTACTTAAACCCCTCGCGTACATTCCTGTACTCTAGTCTTAGCGTAACCGGAATACACGCTATCTCAACCTCTCGACTGCCTAGTCTCGTATCGAGCTAGCAACCTTTGCCTCTAGACCTCGTCTATCTCTGCGAGCTCCCCTTGACGCCTACTAGTGCTTGAGCCTGTAGGATCCCTTGAACCCTCTAGCGGTATAAACGGTCACACATCGCTCCTTGTCGGACCGAGCGTAACATACCCCCATTCACATTCCTTTCGTCATCCTCCCAAACTGTGATGAACCCATTCTGGATTCCTTCCCACCCCATATCCTCGCCTTCGTACGAGACTCCAGACTCTCCATCCCTGTGGCCATCCATGTCGATGCTAACTCCCCCGCCTACCTCCTCTACTCCACCTTTCTTCACAACGAGAGACTTGAGACACTCACCCAAGCTGACTCCCTTCCCCTTTCCTCCAGAGTCATCAGAAACATCGTCCATTCTGTCCATGAGAACCTATCAATCACCCTCCTTGCCCTGGCCTGGCAGTTCCAGCTCGATGATTTCCTTGCAAATGTCGAATGCTACACCAACAATCTCGCCCGTCTCCCCACGCCCGATCCATATCCTGGACCCAGAACTGTCCCTCCTGGCCTCAACCTCATGGTCCAAATTAGACAGGATGCATATCTCACTGGAGGTCACCTAACCATACCCCTCCTTTCCTCTCACCCCTGTTACAACAATGCTTGTTTCCACTGCCAGAGATTGAGGCATTCCCGGCCTGACTGCTCCTATTATACCTGCCCCATATGCGATGTCACCTCCCCTGGTCACAATCAGTCCACATGCCCAGGCAACCCGCTTCCAACACGCCCTCGCCAGATCCCTGAGGCACCCTCCCCAACCCCAACCCTTGTGTCTGGAACCCCCTCATCCAGATGAACAACTCACATCCGTCACATGCTCCTCTCCCCCTCCCGCCAGGAGGCAACCCCCTCACGCCCCCTCCTCATACCCCTCCACCATGATGTATCGGTTGCCCGCACAAAGCCAAGGCGAAGTTGACGGTGAGGAAATAGAAAGGGAAGAAGAGAGCTGAGATCCTGAACTAGAGGATGGAGAGCTGGACTACCTCATTCCGACTGTCGTCCATGCCAATGACCCTGACAGGTATATCTGAATTCCTTGAAGGATCTCGGAGCATACTAAGGGGGTATTGTTATGACAGCTCGTGGGACGCCCTGGTAACCTTTTTTGCTTCTTTGTCCTTGTACTAAGCCGCGCATATCTTGTGCTCGGACTACCTACTTCCCCACCCCTATCTCTGGACCATCCGATAGTGGCTCCTCCTATCCATCCTTAGCACCTCCGCTGACCCGTCTGGGAATGAGGCCTCTATTATCTATGCTCGTCTCTCTGCTCCACCTTTGGTCAATGGAGCTCCATTACCTGATCTTCTTCTGTCTTCCTTTGTTCGCTTAGACCTGATCAGCCTCCATCCAGGCTCACCCCGTTTCATCTTTATCCCCTTTCCAGGGTTTCCACTGATCAGGTAGTATTACTGCAGTTCCGGTTCGCTTTCCATAGAGTTCTCCTGGCTTCCCAGAACCCGGTAATAGTTGTATATAAACCCTTACCTAGTATCCCTGTACTCTAGTCTTAGCATAACCGGAATACTATGCAAGTACCACCAAGACCTTCCGTCTGTGCATAGTCCAGCAGATCCTCCAGACCCCCAAGACTCCAACCCATGTTTAGCCAGGGTTAACCCAACAGAACCCCCAGACCCTCTGTCTGTGCATAGTCCAGTGGATCCCCAAGAACCCCCACTGTGTGTATAAATGGTCATGCCCTATTCCTTGGCAGGACTAGGCATAACATGGTGTATCCTTTTTGGTTAAATTATTAAGTGGTCTAGCTGTGTTGGCAAATCCTTGGATGAAACGACAGTAGTAGTTGGCCATTCCTAGGAATGACTGCAACTGTTTGAGGTTTTTTGGCTGGGGCCAGTCAGTGATGGCTTTGTTGAAATTATAGTGTTTTATTCATTTATTAACACTATAGTTATTTCTATTATGACATAGTGATTATATTTCGCTTTATCATGTCTAGGCTCATCATATGACAGATCTAGTTCATTCTGTGGCTAGAACAGTCTAGGACTGGCATTGATCCGTCCTGAGCTATTCATGATATCTTTCCCTTATCATTTCAATTGTTGTTTAGGGTCTGATATCATTCACTGCTGTACCAATAGTGTTTCTACTTCATATCTACATTGTTATCGACCAATTACTGTTCATTCTAACATACAATCACCGCTTTACATCTCCGTTCAAATGTATCACAGAGATGTATAAAGATTCGGGTCCTTATGACCCATTCATCTCTAAGCTTTTCTCCACATCTTTTAGAGTGAAGCTCCAAGTCTTTCTCCAGTACTTCGACTGTAACTGGTGAGTATCTCCCACCAGTAACTTATTCCCTATCACTGTTGCCTGTGCACCCAAGCGAAACATATTTGTTTCATTAGCACCTACTTCCATGGCATTAGGGTCTTTGGGGTGTGTCACATGGGGAGTGTGTGGGGTGTACAGAAGGTGGACCATTTGATGCTTTTTGATGGCCTGCACTTGATCCCAGTGCATTTGAATAGACAAGGCTTTCTTCTGCCAGTCCAGAACCATAGTGGGGATGGTCTCCAGTCCCATGACTTTCTCCATCAGTGCCAAAGGAATACCCATCTGGTAGTATGAGATGAGCACTGTTTCTTGAGTCACTCCCACAATAGCTGCTTTGGCTTGGAAGTCTGCATTGTATGTTAGCAGGGCAGCAGTATAGTTGCCCCCTTTGGCTTTGACCTTCATGGTGGCAAGCCAAGACAAGGCATTGGCCATGGTATTGTGGTGTTTAAAAGAGGCTCGGAACTCCTGTACAAAATGGTCGAATGTTCTGAGGTCAAGGGTGGCACCCAATAGGGCCTTGGTCCTGAAGGTGTGAGCCCAGGTAAGGGCTGAACCCAATTTCATGTAGGATAGGGCAAAACCAATCTGCTTTGCTGCCAAGTTATAGATTTCGGCATTGATGGCCAGGTATATGTGGACTTCATCTAGCCATGGCTCAGCTTTAGTATAGTCTCCGTCAAACACAGATGGAGGGGAGATGCGGAGTTCTACTGGCTTGTTAGACATGATGCCTGAGGAGTGAGTAGGGTTGGCAGCTATGGGAGATAGAGGCAGGCAAGGAAGAGTGAGAGGATATGGGGTGAGGGTTGAAGTAGAAGGAGGGCCTTCTGGTGGTTCCTGCCACAGAGGAGATGTGGTAGGTCTTTCGGTGTTAACTAATGTGGACTCAGAGAGGGATAGGGATTGGGCTAGCACCTCAGTTACAGGTGCTAGTCAGGTTTCTTCTGTTTCAGAGGTGGGATGTTCGTCTGCAGCAGTGGATGGTTGAGATGGCGAAGTGACCAGTGAGCTTTCAGGGGAAAGGGCCAGGGACAATAGTCTAGGAGGGACAGGACTTCTCCAACCAGGAGAGAACCTGTAGATTTGTGGAGGAATGATGATGGCTTACATGAGGGTAACCATTTAAGTACATGCTAGTTTTATTGTTACAACTGTTCCAGGTAGGACCAGGTGTAGCTCTTGATGATCATCAATAACCACTAGGGTCGAGGGTTGTGACAAGGGCGAGAGGTTCAAGGACAAAAATGAGCTGCCTTAGGTGTGGCAACAAGACATGAACAAAGGAGTAATGACCACTCAACAGTGGGCCAAAGACTGACAAGGATGAATGACAAGAAGGTGTAGAGACACTGATGAAGTATGAGACACAATGCTCAAAGGATCACCCCCTTTGTAGAAAGGGCAGTGGAGGTCAAGGTCAAGGTGACAACTAGTTGAGATGGTTCACACTAGGCAAAGCCTAAGTGGAAGATGAGTGTGGATTGCAGATGATGAAAGTACAAGAGAGAACTAGCATGAGGAAAAGACTAGAGTGGCTATGGGTTTATATAGTAAAGTATTGTGGGAAAGAGTTACCCCTTTGGGTAGGATTATGTAACTGAGAGGAAAAGACATGACACTACATAGTGGAGGTTATGCCAACTGGCAAATGAGGCTAGGACTATGGATGGGAAGGTGATCAGCTGTAAGGGAAAATGCAAGTTGTATAGTAGTACAAAGAAGAGAAAAAGAAATTGTAACACTACTACTCTGCAGTTTTGTCTCACAGAACTCTGCCTACTTAACCAACTCCTTTGTTCTCCTTACCTAGATCTGATTGGTCTACATCCGGATTTGCCCCATTTCATCTTTATCCCCTTTCCAGGATTTTCCCTGATCAGATAGAGCTACATGTACTTCAGGCCCCATTTCTGTAGACTTCCCTAACCTTCCCGAAGTCTGATGGCTGAAACAACCCAAAGGATGTGTTACGAGTGCACCTGGTTGCCTAGTACCTAGTACTGGAGAGGGGAGAACTACTGAGTTCGACTTAGAGGAGGTTCTGTGGGGGAATCTCCAAGAGAACTAGACTGAGGTTCTCTGGAGGGGGACTTCGCCCTTATATACTACCAACTATGTTTGTACATGTATGGCTAGCATCTAAGATACAAATCCGTCTATAGTAAGCCCTAGACCCTCAGGGTGGGCAGAGATGAAACACTGCCGTCTAGGCTGTGTGGAATGGAAGCAGGGCACTGCCCTATGAAACGCCTCATGCATCAAGCATGTCAAAAGTAACGGAGATTAAAAGAAGCACAACACAGCATGGAAATTAAAAGAAGGCTGTGTGTGACCAAAGGGGAAGATCTTGGGTGAAACGGGATCAAAACCTACACTAAGTGGCAATGAGGTGGAACGGCTAGAACAGGTTCTGATGCCCTGCAATGTTTTACGAAGAAGAGGAATAGGGAAGAAACATGTGCAACAATGTACATGGGCGAGGGTAAGGAGAGGCTAGGTATTCCACTTAAGCCTAGAAGTAATCCCAGATAATGCCCAAGTGAACTAGACTGGGGAGCAGTTGTAGTATCACCCAGGTATATATACATGTGCCAAGACTACTTAGTAATACATGACTAATATACAGTGGGAATGGTACGATAGATAAGAGAAAGGTACTCCAATAGCAAAAGGGACTCTTATCTATGATGTCATAGGTCTAGACCAGTCACATGATCTGACGTCATAGAGTCTAGGTTCTAGTCATGTGATCATGGGAAAGAAAAGATAGGGGAAAGTCATGTGATCTGGTGTGACAAAATAAAGAGAAAAAAGAGTAGACTATGAGTGTACACATTGAGAGTCAGGAAAATTAAATATGTATCGTAACACTATCCCCTCTTTACGTCTCGACTTTCAGGTGAGAGAAACAAGAAGCGGAATCAGTGAAGTTTTCATACAGCAAAAAGAGAGAATGAAATTCCTTCAAGAAAACTGTTACGATACCGTTCCCTTTTAACCTAACTTTATCCTAGTCTAGGGTTAGCCTAGCTAGTACTTCACTTTCGCTACACTTTGGACTACACATCGTACTTTGGACTTCGTCGTATTTCCTGTACTATAGCTCATGTGATCGGTCTGCACCCGATCCTGTCACGTGATTCCCATTCCCGTCCCTGGCACATGACCTAGTCATGTGACCATATGTACTTATGGACTCTTACCTTACTTATGATGTCATAGGGTCTAGACCATTATGTCATAGTCTAGCCCTCTACATCACCACCTTCTCTTATGTACTTGTACCCTTATTTAGTATTCAGGGTACCGGCACAGCATGGTCTGTGCGCTGGCCCTTTGCATATATAAAGGGCATGGTGAGACGGACTGGGTTTCCCCCAGTCTTGTGAACCTATGCCTGTGCATAACCTGGGCCTAAGGGGGAGTGGCCATCAGCTGCTCTATGCTTCCCCTCCAGTGTGATGGCTCATACTTGACTGTTCATTCCTTATCCTTTCATCGTACACCGTTGCTGGGCATCATAGCCAGTTCTCTCTCTATTGATCATTGTTAGCGCATCATCGGGTGGCCCTCCAATGCTGTGCACTTGGGGTTAGGGTTAGAGGTTCACCTTGCCCTTAATGAGTTCTTCCTTGGGCTCATTACATTGCCTTGGCTTCTTTCTTGGATTCTTGGGTGAGTCATGCTTGCCAGTATGTTGGAAATTGGGGATGAAACCCAACCCAGGAGATTTCCAACTTCCGAGGTGATCATGCGAGTCCACTGGTCTTTAGCTCATAACCCTTCCTCAATAGAGGAAGACCTTCCTAAAGGCAGTAGATGC
>JBBPJV010001039.1:0-11922 GCA_038088915.1 Sutorius aff. eximius
CTAATGTCTGTCAAAGTATAACTACTAATGTTCATTATGGCCTATAACATATGCATTTCCAGCTGCCACTCTTTCAGGACTTATGCTTGTAAAAACACTTCAAAACAAAAGGGTGCTTGCATCCATGCAGCAGGCAGATACCTTCAGTGTTAATGATTCCAGGTGTGGGAGTGACCCCTAGAACCCACCAAAACTACCCAAGGCACAGACTTGGGTGCAGAAATAAAGGTAAAGGTAGGTTCAACAACTCAACTACTAGTTAGGTAATCAAGAGGTCTCCCCCATTGGGAACGGATTGCACTTTTTCATTAATGTCTGAAGGCTAACAGACCAACAATACAAAGTTTAACCTCATTAGATCTTTGGAGGCACCGGGGACAGTTTTTCCTCATAACCCTTAATTGGAGGCTGCGCTTTTTCTGATGGAAAGGTTAAACCATCTTCTTTTTCTCAGGGAAGGATAACCCCAAAACAAACCGTGCACTTTTTCCATAGAAGGCTAACTACCTGAAAAGAAACCATTGTGCTTTTTACTGTGTGGGAAGGCTAACCCAAAGACACAACCATAAGGTGATCAACCCCAAAGGGATACAGTTTCAACTCCTAAACCCAATTGGAGAGCAGCACAGTTTAACATCATGAGTGGCATGGACGCAATGGCCATCAACTTGGCCAGAAGGGACACAGTTTAATCTCGTATGCCCAAATGGAGACACCAGGGCCAGTTTAATCTCATAACCTGTATGGGAGGCAGATCTACTAATCTACCCTACTACTTCTCAATAGATTAATTTCAAGGTAGAATAAACTAGGAAGAATACAATTCACCATCCTGTGACCTATCTTTCAAAGCCACTCCCAGGTTTCATGTGGGAGAATAGACGTAGGTGGTGAAACTACAAATCAAGATCAGATGGGGGTAAGGATAAAGTCCAATACTCTAAAGCCCATGCACTTGCCAGCGAGGAACTATCTCCTGTGATCGTTCAGGTACTTTGTACGAATATTGTAAGAAAGTCCAACTTCATGATAAGTCCATATTCAACTATAGTAGTTGTCCATAAAATGTCCATTACTTTTCAAATGTGTTATACAAACAGCTGACAACTACTAGGTATGAAACAGAAGTCCAAAATAACCATGGACCAAAGATGCATTATGCGAACGACTAATACTCAATGCTATGCTATTTGTAAAACATAACATGGCTGTTTCAACTACTTCTGTACTAGGCCTGAGAAGTGTCCATTCAATCAACACATGCCAGCTGCCAGTTTAGGACTTATAACTCGAAACAATATGCGATGGTAAATAACAAAACAAGTAGGTGGCTGATCAGGCACACCCTCGGCAAATGCCAGACACTGAAAGCAACTAATGCCCAGCCTTCCAGGCAGGTAAGATTTTGTGGGGCTGGCAGTGAAGTGTTCTATCCCCAATCCCCCTCCTAGGAACAAACTACTACTATGGCTGTGTTGGCCCTTGACTTGGTCTCGATGACCCTATACAATGGATGCAATGTCCCCAGCAAGTATGGTCAGCAGGATATGACAATCCCCCTCCTAAGTCCATATCCTAATAAAGACTACTAACATAAACAACGATGGGAACATGCTGATACCCACGTCCTGTGTTCTCTAAATAGTCTCAGCCCAGCTAACCCAGTATGACCTTTGCTAATGGGCATGACCCCATTGTGGCACTAAAGTCTGCAAGTGTAGGAAAATGAATGACTACTGGTGATACTAGCGTGGTGCTACTGTTTAATGTCCTCAACAGACATACCAATTAAGGCACTCCCCTAAAGGTGTTGGGGGTCTGAGAAATAAAGTCTGTGAAAGCTCGGGAGAGCCCACTTTACATGTAACGAACCCAACGAGGAACTTATTAAGGGCAAGGCGAACCTCTAACCTGTCATATCCATCATTCCGCTCCTAATCGTGCCTCCTCTGCCCATCCTCTGACCTTCTCCAGTCATCTCCAGCCTCCCTCACATGTCCTCTGCCCATCATCATCATTCCTCCCTCGGAGTTACACCCCGGAGTTCATACCTCTGCTCGGATTAACCTCGGTTTTACCTCAGCCATCGTCAGACTTACTATATATCATCCATATCATTGTCCCTCTTACATGTTTCATCCGTTACTTGACATTTGACATCTGTCGTTCGTATCCCTAACACTCCTACATGTTTCAGTCACACTTGACATCTGTCCTCCTTATTCTGTACCTTACTCCATCCGTACTTAAGGACTGCATCTCCCATGTATATTCCTCAGTACGAATATCGAACAAGCCAATCTCCTCTCGTGTCCGATTCCCTCCTATGTCTCCTACCCTCTATTCCTATGAAGTCCGAGGACCTGGACCTATACAAGGGCGCGACACATAAGTCCTGTGCTAATGTTCTCCTAAGTTCTCCTACTCCGTCTCCTCCGTTTTGGACCTCCGGACCTTCCCCGCCACTTAGCCCTTCATCCCTCTAGATCTCCGGTCGGACTTGCTGGACATCATTCAGAAACGAGCTTGGAGACTACAGAGTCTTAACACTACACTTTGGACTCATCTATTTCCTGTACCATAGCTCACATGATCGGTCTGCACCTGATCCTGTCACGTGATTGCCATTCCTGTCCCTGGCACATGACCTAGTCATGTGACCATTATGTAACATAGTGTTAAGACTCCGTAATCTCCAAGCTCATTTCCAAATGATGTCCGGCAAGTCCGACCAGAGATCTAGAGGGACGAAGGGATAAGTGGCGGGGGAGGACCGTGTTACGCTCGGTCCAGTCGTGGAGCGAGGCGTGACCGTTTATACCGCTGTCGAGATCTTGAGCTCCTACAGGCCTTAGGCACTGGTAGGCGTCGAAGGAGCTTGTCGGTTCTTCCGCAAGGTCTAGAGACGTGAGATGCTTGGCCTTGTCGAAACTCAAGCAGTTGAGGAAGTGTAGTAGCGTGTATTCCGGTTACGCTAAGACTAGTGTACAGGAATACTAAGCGCGGATTTAAATACTACTGCTATCAACCGTCGGGAAATCCAATGGAACGGAGGGGAACGATGACCCGAGGTAACGGTAGTACTATCCGATCGGTGGAAACCCTAGAAAGGGGATGTAAGTGAAACGGGGCGAGCCCGGATGTAGACCGATCGGATCTAAGCGAGACAAAGGAATAGTACACGCGGAGGGGGCGGAGTTCCGCTGTCAAAGAACAGTTATGGAATGGCGGAGGAAACTAGGTAAGAGGCCTCATGCCCGGAGGTCAGCGGAGGCGCTACGGATGGAAGGAAGTAGCCACTATTGAGTAGTCCGGAAATAGGGGCGAAAGAAAAGGTAGTCCGAGCGTCAGGGAGGACGCGGTTAATACAACGATAGAGAGGCAAAAAAGGTTACCAGGGCATCCCACGAGCTGTCGTAACAGACCGGAGGTCCAAAACGGAGGAGACGGAGTAGGAGAACTTAGGAGGACGTTAGCGCAGGACTTATGTGTCGCACCCTTGTATAGGTCCGGGTCCTCGGACTTCGTAGGAATAGAGGGTAGGAGACGTAGGAGAGAATCAGACATGAGAGGAGATTGGCTTGTTCAATATTTGTACTAAGGAATATACATGGGAGACGCAGTCCTTAAGTACGGACGGAGTAAGGTACGGAATAAGGAGGACAGATGTCAAGTGTGACTGAAACATGTAGGAGTGTTAGGGATATGAACGACAGATGTCAAATGTCAAGTAACGGATGAAACATGTAAGAGGGACAACGATACGGATGATATATAGTAAGTCCAACGATGGCCAAGGTAAAACCGAGGTTAATCCGAGCAGAGATACGAACTCCGGGGTGTAACTCCGAGGGAGGAATGATGATGATGGGCAGAGAATGTGCGAGGAAGGCCAGAGATGACCGGAGAAGATCAGAGGATGGGCAGAGGAGGCACGATTAGAAGCGGAATGATGGATATGACAACAATGCAACTCCCAGCCCATGTGGAGTCATAGGAGTCGCTCCCTATTTTTTTGCCTCAGAGGAGGTGGAGCCAGAGGTGGTCGGTGCTGTGGCAGCAGCAGCATGAGCCTTTGCAGCTCTAGAGGTTGACTTGGAGCAATCCTTAGCAGAATGTCTGGCTTCTCCACAGAAAAGGCAGAGTTTGAACTTTAGCCAGCGTTGGCATTCCTTCAGAAGGAGTTTGCCATCTTTACCAAGTTTTGCAGAAATAGAGAAATCAATGTTACCCTTTTTGTTACCATTATTTCCTGATGAGCCAGAAGTGCTCAAACTGGAAGAGAAGCTGCCCTTGGACTTATTGTCCTTAGGTTTGCTCATAGTGGAATTGAACATAGTGGTGTTGGGTGTCTTGGTGTTTTAAGTGCTGGGGTTGGAACCAGAAACCTTGTTAGCATGATTGATCTCCTCCCTGCACTCCCAGTACTAATGGTCAATTTGCTGGGCAAGTGCATGGAGATCAGAGATGTTGTTGGGCTTACCCTGCTGTGACAGTTCATCTTTGATGCAGTCCAGAAGCCTGTTGTAGAAACTCCAGTGGAGTGCACTAGATCTCCATTCACAAACTTGGAATGCAAGGCAATTCTGTTCAACAATATACCTAGAAATTTGTTGAGTGTCTTGCATCTGCAGTTGCTCGAGGTGAGCTTTTGTGTCAGCTACTGGGTCATGAGGTCCAAAGTTAGTTTGTAATTCAAAGAGAAATGTTTTCCAGTTGTCCATCCATAATGGGTGGATGTCCAGAGGTTCATCTCTGAGGAGGTCCAGTTTGAAGTACTCCAGGGCAACGCCCTTAAGGTACAACTGAGTGAAGGTCACCTTTGTGCATTCCTTCTTGAAGGACTTTGGATTGGCCTGAAAGTTTAGCTCACATTGAACAACAAAAGAATGGAGTTTCCTAGTATTAGTTCCGTTGAACAGGTCAGATTTGCAGACCTTGGTTTTCAGAGTATCAGAAGTCTTTTTCTGGTGCAAGGCCTGCTTGTCATGTTCCATATTGCATCAGCGAGCTAGGTGAACAGTTCAAAGGCCAGCGGAACCTCATTTGGTGCATAGAAGGCATTATCAGGATGATGCCAGGGATTTTCATTGATATTATCTGTGGGATGAGAAGAAGAACTAAAGAAGGAATCATCACCATCTCCACTGCCATCTCTGGATCTGGGGTTGGAAGGACCACCAGGACCACCAGGTCTGCATTTTTGTCATCTGCTAATTCCTGGATATGGGGTTCAGTGAGGGATGCATAATTAGCAGGAAGGGGCACCAAGGAAGATAAGAGGCTTCAATTGGGATGATATCTGGAGGCAGAGTCACTGGACCTGATGGAAAGGCTGATGAACTTGCCAGGGATGCCACAGGAACTACCAAAGGCAGATCATAGCATGCTGTCTCATTGAAGAGTGAGGGTTTGATAGGACATGGTTGAAACCTATACAAGTGTGAGTACAAATATACTGTTGAAGCTCCATGCTCTCCAAGCTTGTTTCTGGCTGATGTCCAGCAAGTCCAACCAGAGATCTAGAGGAATGAAGAGATAAGTGGTGGAGATGGACCAAAGGTCCAAAATGGAGGAGATGGAGTAGGAGAACTTAGGAGGACATTAGTGCAGGACTTATGTGTCACACCCTTGTATAGATTCAGGTCCTCAGACTTGGTAAGAATAGAGGGTAGGAGATGAAGGAGGAAATCAGACACAAGAGGAGATAAGCTTGTTTGATATTCATATTAAAGGATATACATGGGAGACACAGTCCTTAAGTACAGACAGAGTAAGGTATGGAATAAGGAGGACAGATGTCAAGTATGACTGAAACATATAGGAGTATTAGGGATATGAATGACAGATGTCAAATGTCAAGTAATGGATGAAACATGTAAGAGAGACAACAATATGGATGATGTATAGTAAGTTCAACAACATCCAAGGTAAGACCAAGGTTAATCCAAGCAAAGGTATGAACTCCAGGGTATAACTCTGAGGGAGGAATGATGATGATGGGCAGAGGACATATGAGGGAGGCTGGAGATGACTGGAGAAGGTCAGTAAAATAAACACAAGACTAAGCCTAAGTGGCAATGGGGTGGAACGACTAGAACAGGCTGTGATGCCCTGCAATGTTTTACAACAAAAGAGAAGAGAGGAGAACATGTGGATTGGATACCACAGGTGAAGGTGAAGATGGTACTAGATAATCCCAACTCAGGCCTAGACAAGTATCCAGGTATGTCCAAGTGAGCTAGACTGGGGAACAGTCATAGCATCACCCAGGTATATATACAAGTGCCAAGACTATTACTAATACATGACTAATATATGGTGGGAATAGTATAATAGATAAGAGAAAGGTACAGCCAATATCATAAGGGGCTCTTATCTATGATGTCATAGGTCTAGACCAGTCATGTGGTCTAACATCATAGAGTCCAGGTCCTAGTCACATGATCATGGGAAGGGAAAAGATAGGGGAAAGTCATGTGACCTGTTGTGACAAGATAAAGTGAAAAAAGTGTAGACTACAAGGGTATGCATTTAGGGTGTTTAGGAAAAATTAAGTACATATTGTAACACTACCCCCTCCTTACATCTTGACTTCCAGGTGAGAGAAGCAGTCAGGAGTAGCAGTGAAATTTTCATACAGCCTAAAGAGGGAAGAAAACCCTGCAAAAAAGACACTGCGAACATGACAAAGGGCGGAGGAGTGAGACAATTTGAAATCCTGAATTGCGTCCTGCACATTTGCCAAGTGATCTTTGGACTCCCATGTATGATCAGTCACATTCCAGCCCTTCCAGTGAACAAGGTACTCCAGCTTGCCATGCTTGAGACAAGAGTCCACAATAAAGTCAACCTCATACTCCACAAGATGGTCCTTAGTAACCACAATAGGGTCTGGACAAATCACAGATTGTCTGTTGAGTGGTTCTCTATAGAGTTTAACACAAGATGTGTTGACAATGTTGTGGATCTTCATAGAAGCTGGCAACTGCAGTTCAACTGCATTGGAGAGGATATGAGTGATGGGGTAAGGACTGAGCCATTTGGGGGAGAGCTTCCGAGAGGCATAAGGAAGCATGAGATTGGAAGAAGATAACCAGACTTGCCAGCCCACTTGGTAATCAGGATTTGCTGATCATGATGAATTGGCAGATAACTCCATTTTCACGCATGCATCTTTGAGGATGGAGTGAATTTCCTCATGAGAGTGAATGAGGTCATGACCAAATTGGTGAGAAGTCACAGGGTTCTCAAAACCCATCTGAGGGGCATAGTTGTGGGTTACAGCAAAAGAAATGGTGCCAGTGGCTGAAGTGAGGGTGTTATTATGCTGGAATTGGGCCAGCTTGAGCCATTTGGCCCACTCAGATTGTTTTTTGGTGATATAGAGATGAAGGTATTGTTCCAGGTTGCAGTTTACTCGTTCAGTTTGCCTGTCTGTTTGTGGGTGGAAAGCTGTAGACAATTTCTGCTTGATCCCGAGTAGCTTGCAAAGCTCACATGTGAATTTTGAGATGAATTGGGGACCTCGGTCAGAAACTACCATATTTGGGAGTCCATGTGTGCACTACACATTATCTCTAAATAAGTGAGCCATATCTAGTGATGAGAAAGTTTTAGTACAAGAAATAAATACAACTTCTTTGGAAAATCTATCTACAATGACCATAATTGTGTTGTATCTGTTTGAGTCTGGTAAGTCCATAATGAAGTCCACCGAAATATCTTGCCAGGGATGTTTGGAGGCTGGAAGGGGAATAAGCTTTCCTGTGGGTTGCTTATTTGTTGACTTGAAGGTGGTGCAGCCATGACAGTGATCAATGAAGGTGTTATAGATCTCTCTGTCTCCCCTCTTGGCTCTCCATTGAGATCTACCTTAGTATCTCTCTTATTCTTTCCTCCTACTTAGGATACTACTTTCCCATGCTCACCTTACTATATAAGACTCATGCCTTCCTCGTAGTATTCCTTATGCTAGTTCCTATCCAGTATTTAGGACATAGTACTTCCATACTACACCTAGTCCTGTCTCTGCCTACTCCTCATGTCCTTACCTCTGATACTCCAATACTAGCTTTTCTCTCATCCCTGCACTGTGTGCATCTTCATTGACCCTTAGTCTGGCACTGCGACCACCACCTTCCTTTAGGTCTCTTACCCACTACAATCCTTCCTTGTCCCTCAGACTTCCCTTCAGGAGTCCTTCACTATCATTAAGTCTTTTCTCTATTGACCTGTGGTTGATTATCTCTGTTGCACTTCATCCTCATGAAGCCCTCTTTGTCCCAACTTGATGTTGGCCTTTGTCCTTGTTCCCTGCAGTATCCCCTGCAGTTCCCTCATCCTTCAGCCTTCTTCTTTGGCCTCCCAACCTCCCTCTGAACCCTCTCAGATTCCTCCGCCTTCCAGCCTGTCTGCCTATCATGCTCACCTTGTTCCTCCTCCTGGTAGTCCTTTCCAGGATCTCTGACCTCTAGGAGTACTATCCTCCTTGCTGCTGGGTGGAGCAACAGCTCCATATATCCCATCCAATCCCTCAGGGGCTTGGTCATAACAAAGGGAACTAGCATAGTTCAACGACACTCTTCAGCTGTCGTACCCCACTCCTTTTCCTAGTCATGCGACCTCTCCAAGACCAGTTCTCCCACACTCCTTTGACATCCCAAGGCCATGCTTGATGCTGGCAACTCCCTTAGCCCTCTCCAGGATTTTTCTTTCAGATTGCATAGTGATTGTAGCTGAACATGCCTTCCTTTGGTGTTCCTTTCCCTCTGGATCAGACAGATCTCAATAGATCTCTTCTCCAACATTCTCCCACAGTCACCCGAAGTATTCTGTTATGCTCGGTCCGGTCGTGGAGCGAAGCGTGACCGTGTATACCGCTTTGAGGTCTGGGGTTCCTACAGGCTCAAGCACTAGTAGGCGTCGAGGGAGCTTGCTGGTTGTTGCAAGGTCTGGAGACAGAGGTTGCTAGCTCGACACGAGACTAAGCAGTCGAGGGGAGATAGCGTGTATTCCGGTTACGCTAAGACTGGAGTACAGGAATGTATGCGAGTGGTCTAAATACAACCTACTACCAGTGTTCGGGAAGGTGGAGGAAGTTTATGGAATGAATCCGAGACACTGGTAGTACTACCTGATCGGTGGAAACCCTGGGAAGGGGATAGAGGTGAAACGGGGCGAGCCTGGATGTAGCCCGATCAGGTCTAAGTGAGACAAAGGAAGTATACATGAGTAAGGGAGACGGAGTTCCGCTGTCAAGAGGTAGCGTGGAATGAACGGAAGGAGCTAAGTAAGAGGCCTCATGCCCGGGGGTCAGCGGAGGCGCTACAGATGGAAGGAAGTAGCCGCTATCGTGTAGTCCGGAGATAGGGGCAAAGAGAATGGTAGTCATAGCATCGACGGGGATGCGGCTTTAGTACAAAGACAAGGAGGCGAAAAAGGTTACCAGGGCGTCGCACGAGCTAGTCGTAACATATTCTGCACTCCAAGGCTATCTTAGATCAACTCAGATCACTCAGATCTTTGTGTCTAGACCTCCACACCCTGGACACACATTTCTCCATATCATAAAATGGAATTCCTTTGATCCTTTGAAACTAACTCTACTATAGTCCAAAATCCTCTGGTGCTGCATGCCTCATCACCTTGTCAATAGTTGCTCTTTCCACTTGGCACTACATGTGCACTTGTGTCATAAGATTCATTATACTTGCAACTACCCTTTGTTCCACAGGACCATGTGCAATCATGTAAAACTTGTCGAGACTAGCACTCGCCCCACGCTATTCATATGGTCGTCCGCCATACAAATATGGATAATATTGTTCTCCCCATATGCACTAGGGATGGTTCTGTAGAACAATAGACTACAGCATACTTCACAAGGAGACAATACGTCCTCCCAGGTTGGTCACTATATCTGTCAATGAGTGTCCATTTAGGCTTGAATATTTATCAAGTCTGGCAATCGTCCCACTTGACTTTCGGATTCTACCCTTAGAGTAGTTCTGAGTCTTCACTGATGATTTGTCCCCAGCTGTCTGCTGGTACTCGAGGCCATTTGGCCTACTCTTGACCATCTCATCTTCACAGGTGGATTCCTTGTGGCTCTAGCCTGACTCTGATGCCCCAGATACTCTCTGGGAATCCTCTCATTTTCTATGGGCCACCTTGCCCAACTCACCCTCCTTGAACCAAGAACCCCTCAACCCTGATAGCAAGCATTCATTCTCCATAGCCATCCTAAATCAATGCAGACCATTTGGATCTTTGCCTCCCTAGATACTTGGACTTGTCTTGATCACCTTGACATCCATCCTTGTCAAGGCCGATGTCTCCTCCTTCACTCACATAACGGGTGTTCTATCACCCTGTCCTCCCTTCAACACCCAGGCTGTCTGCCCATACCTCCGTCCTCAGCAAGATGTAAAACTACCTGGCCACACCCATACTGCCCATGACATAAAACTGCGCTGCTCTCCAATTGGGTTTAGGAGTCAAAACTGTATCCCTGGTTGTCCTTGGCACAACAGTAAACTGTCAGTTCCTCAGCATGAAGTAAAACTGCTTTCACTCAATTAGTCTGGAGATCACTGGTGAGGCCAATTCCTTGCCATGGCTAGTAGTCTTGTGATGTTCCCCATTCTCTCCTCCAAGGACTTGTCATTCAGGAAGCCTAGTTGGCTTACCTACAATCCTTCGATCCTGGAGCATCTCCTGCCCTTGACTCCCCCATCACCAGGGAGATCTTCAGGATTTTATTCCCCATTCTAGCCAACTATCTTGTCAATTCACTAGACCCTCGACTAGCCCTGACTGACGTCTGTGACGAGTGGATGTATTGGAAAACCCTCTAATGTGCTTTGCATGATAGATTCCACAACTCAACAGCGAAAGTTATCTAGTGTTACTCAATCCTGATGAAACCTTCCATGGTCCCTTGCAGGAACTAGACTTTGTCATGACCCTTCACCATTAACTCGGTAGACCACTTCTGATCTATGCTACTTGACACCTCTAGACAGAATTTCCCACAACTTCACCATTAAATTGGAAGACCCACCATTCAACACTACTTGATGCCTCTTGAACTTCAACCTATCACTGTTAAATTGGAGGACCCCACCGTTCAATGCTACTTGATGCCTCTTGAACTCCCATCACCATTAAATTGGAAGTCTAACCACCTTCACTGTTCACTCAGTAGTCCACCCTCACCATTAAATTGGAAGCTCATGACTTATAAATTTGGTCATTAGATGATGAGTGCAGAAAGATGAGTCCTATTTCGGACATGAGTACAAAGATATATCAGACCTGGACTGTTCCAGGTATCAGAAACTGTTATGATTTTACAACATTTTCTCCATTTTATCTGATGACTTTACAATTACTTTACAAATTAGCCCCTATCCTTTGACCCCTATGTCAGGACACCCTCCGAAAGACCTCTCTCTGACAACCATCACATGTCACCAGTCACTAGGGAGACATGCAACCATTGCCATGGCAACCACCATCAGTTGCCTTGATGATCATCTGTCAAGCAATGGCCATGACAATGCCAATATCATTGCATTCCACTCTTCCAGTTGACATGTCTGCATGGACCTGTTAGTGCTGGCTGTCACCTCCCAGATGGTTGCTATGCAACCACAGATGCCCATCCAATAGCAACGCATTGGGGATGTTTCATCCTCCACATGGCTGCCCACATTCACTCACAGCCATCATTGCTAAGTGCCCAATAGGTGCCAAGCCAATGGACAAGTACCTGCAGGCGACAATGGACTGACAGCTGCCAGTGCCCACTGTCATTGGGGATGTCTCAGGTTGACACCTTTCATGGTTGCTATGATAACATTGTTCTACTAGTATAGTAGTAGGATTAGTCATGTCATAGCCAGAGATATATATAAG
>JBBPJV010001040.1:0-11920 GCA_038088915.1 Sutorius aff. eximius
GTACGATAGATAACAAAAGGTACAGCCAATAGCAGAATAGACTCTTATCTATGATGTCATGGTCTAGACCAGTCACATGATCTGACATCATAGGAGTCTAGGTCTGGTCACGTGATTGTGAGAAAAGAAAGATAGGGGGAAGTCACGTGACCTATTGTGACAAAATAAAGAGAGAGCAAATGTAGACTACGAGTGGGTAGATAGTGTAGTTAGGTTAAGAAAAACGAGTTCGTAACAGCCAATAGCAGAATGGGCTCTTATCTATGATGTCATGGTTCTAGAACAGTCACATGATCTGACATCATAGAGTCCAGGCCCTAGTCACATGATCATGAGAAAGAAGAGATAGGGGGAAAGTCATGTGACCTAGTGTGACAAAATAAAGAAAAAAGGAGTAGACTATGAGTATACGCATTGAGAGTTGGAAAAATTAAATACGTATCATAACACTATCCCCTCTTTACGTCTCGACTTCCAGGTGAGAAAAGCAAGAAGAAGCAGAATCAGTGAAGTTTTCATATGGCGAGAAGAGAGAATGAAATTCCTTCAAGGAAACACCATGAACACAATGGGGGGCAGACATGTGTTTGGAACGGAAATCCCGAATAGCATCCTGTGCATTTTCCAAGTTGATCTCAGGTTCCCATGTATGATCCATTTCATCCCAGCCCTTCCAATGAACGAGATATTCCAATTTGCCACACTTTAGTCGTGAGTTGACAATGAAGTCAACCTCAGACTCGACTAGTCGATCCTCTGTGACGATGATAGGATCGGATCTAATGACTGTTTGACCATCAAGAGGAGAGTTGTACGATTTAATCCGAGAAATGTTCACAACCAGGTGTATCTTCATCGATTGCGGCAATCGCAGCTCAACTGCATTTGGAAGTACGTGAGTGATTGGATAGGGTCCAAGCCATTTGGGGGAGAGCTTGGGGGATGGGAACGGAAGTGTGAGATTTTTTGTGGATAACCAGACTTGCTGGCCAACTTGGTATTCAGGATGTTTGGATCATGAGGAGTCAGCCGAATGTTCCATGCGTGTTCGTGTGGCATCAAGCGCTGCTTGAATTTCCTTGTGGAAGTGGACAAGATCAGATCTGAACTGATGTGAAGAAACAGGGTTTTCAAAACCCATACGAGGGGTGTAATTCTGGGTGACGGTGAAAGGGATGGTGCCAGTGGCGGCCGTGAGGGAATTGTTGTGTTGGAATTGCGCCAGCTTGAGCCATTCAGCCCACTCGTTTTGTTTCTTGGCGACGTAGATACGAAGGTATTGTTCTAGGTCGTGGTTAATTCGTTCAGTCTGATCATCAGTCTGAGGACGGAATGCCGTAGATAACTTTTGCTGGATTCCGAGCAACTTGCAAAGTTCTTGGATGAAATCGGAGGCAAATTGGGGGCCTCGGTCAGAGACTACACTACTAGGGAGTCTGTGGGTACACCACACGTGATCTCTAAATAAGTGAGCGGTATCTAAGGAGGAAAAAGTCTTTGTACAAGGAATAAAAACTACTTCTTTCGAAAATCGATCAATGACTACCATAATAGCTGTGTATCCATTTGATTCGGGTAAGTCCATTATGAAGTCAACCGAGATATCCTGCCAGGAATGTTGTGCGGCAGGGAGAGGTATAAGTTTACCGGTGGGGGGTTGATTTCCCGATTTGGAGGTGGCGCAGCCATGACATGAATCAATGAATGTGTTGACATCTTTTGAAATACCAGGCCAGCTGTAATGTCGTTGGATTGAGGTGAGTGTGCGGGATCTTCCAGGATGCCCAGCTATTGGAAATTTGTGGTATAATTTAAGTATCTCTGATCTCAGATCAGGGGGGACGAAGACTTGTTTCTTGGCATTGACATAACAGCCAAGAGCAGAATCGAGATCGTAACCATAGTGGTCACCATCGAATTTATAAGAGTGTTCAACAATCTTATCGAAGATCTCAGGGGAGAGCATAGCCTGCTTAGCAAATAAAGCTGGAGGTAATACTGTTACATTTTTATTGATGTCCTCGGTGGCTTCACCATGGTTGGGACAGCGGGACAATGCATCTGCACAACCATTTGTTGATCCAGGTTTGTACAGGATCGAATAATTATACTCCATTAAAAATGCATGCCAGCACACTTGTTGTGGGGAGAGATCTTGGGGTTTTTTCCAGAACTCTAGGTTCCGGTGATCTGTCCAGATCTCGAAGTGATCTCAATCAACGAGATGGTGGCGCCATTCTTTCAAGGCGCAGATGATGGCTAGCAACTCCTTGTTGTAGACTGGGTAGTTGCATTCAGCGGAGTCAAACGAATGTGAAATGAAGCTGGCTGGATGCCAGTTTCTGTCTTCGAGTTGATATGAGAGCACAGCTCCTGATGCGATATCTGATGCATCGCATTCAATGCGAATGGGACGTGAAGAATCCGGGTAGGTGAGAAGCGGTATGGATGTGACAATTTGTTTTAATTTATTGAATGCCACTTCACATTCTTCCATTCAAACGTAAGGCGTGTCTTTTTTTGTTAGGTTATTGAGCGGTCTAGCTGCATCAGCGAATCCTTGAATGAATCGGTGATAGTAGTTTGCCATGCCAAGGAATGATTGTAGCTGTTTTAAGTTACAAGGTTGGGGCCAGTCGGTAATAGCTTTAACTTTGGGTTCCTGCATCTCTATCCCCTCTTTAGAGACGACCATACCAAGATAATCCACTTTATCCTTGTGGAAGAAGCATTTTGATGGTTTTAAATATAGATTGTTTTCGTGTAATCGCTTGAGGACTTCGTGGACCACTTCTACATGTTCTTCTTTTGATTTTTTCGATGTGAAGATCATAATATCATTGATGTAAATTATGATGACCATGTACATATCAGAAAAGATGTCATTGACCATATTTTGGAAAGTGCCTGGTGAGTTGCACATTCCGAAATACATAACTAGGGGTTCATATGTGCCGATTGGAGTAGTAAAGGCACCTTTCCATTCGTCACCTTCTTTGATGTGAATGTTGTTGTAACCCCATTGTAAGTCCAGGGTCATGAACATATCTGCTCCTTTGAGTTGATCAATGAGCGTGGGTATTAGGGTGAGGGGGTAGTTATTTTTCTTTGTATGTTCATTAAGATATCTGTAATCCATGACCATATGCTTTTTTCCATCTTTTTTGGGTATAAAGAATATGGGAGAGGTTTGATCCGATTTGGATGGTCGGATATATCCTTTTGCCAGCTCCTTTTCTATAAATACATGGACTTCTTCTAGTTCTGTGTCTGACAAGGCAATAATACGACCCTTTTTCTTTACAAAATCAGGGTTGAATTCAATCACGTGATCCCATGGTTTCCTTGTAGGCATACAATGGGATTCTTGTTCTGAGAATATGTCGAGGAAATCCCAGTATTCCTTGGGAACTTCTGTTTTTAGTTTATTGACTTCTTCAGTTGGTATTGAGCACATTTCTAATGTGGGTGCTGCTTGACAGCAATCAGTGCAATGTGGGAATGAAATGATCTTGTCAACCCAGTTGACGATTGGATTGTGGCATGACAACCAGTTGTAGCCAATAATGAGGTCTTGGTTACCCAGGAATGATATGAAGGCATCAACTGCTTCTGTGTGGGGGTTTCCTTTATCATCACGAACGACAATCATGATTGACACTTTCTTGGTGTTTCTACCAATGGCTTGGTCTGAACCATCAGCATTAAGTACACGAAATTCCCGTCCTAGTGGGATTCGTTCGAGTTTGTGTTCATCAACATAGGTCGAATCGATGAATGTGTGAGTTGCCCCTGAATCTAATATGGCTGGGGTGTTGCCTGTTTTAATCCAGCGCTGTTTTCCATCCTGGACGGCAAAACCATAAATTGTTGTGTCGAGCGAGAACTCGATGGGTCCTTGTGATCAGGCATAGCTGGTCAGTGCGAGGGTTTCATAAATATCGTAAATATGAAGGATATCTGAGTCATCACTATGTAATTTTTTTGTTTTTATGATGGGAGAATTAAGCACAGCTTCATTGTTGGCTGCCATGCCCTTTTGGGACACTCCCTCAACTTTACAGGAAGTATTCGAATTAAATAATACAGGAAAATTGTAGTTACTACTGTTCGAACTGCACACCTCATTGTTCTTAGGCTCATGAATAGGTAGACAAGAAAAAGAGTTATGGAAGGAATTGTCTATAGGAACTATGTAGTTGGATCTAGATTCACCTTGCTGGGATCTAGATTGTGCTAATTTAAAGAGATCTTTTGTTACGATTTGTTCCCTTTTTTATTTCCTTCGTCTCACAGTCTAGCTCGCATTCCTACTGCTCGCTACCCTGTAGACCCTTTGACTTCTCCTTCGTCTCACTGTCTAGCCCGCATTCCCATGCTCGCTATCTGGCAGACCTTGTAGCCGTTCCTACACTTCGGTGTCTGAACCTCATGGACTACATTTCCCCATCACATGATTCTTTTACTCACGTGACTATTATCCTTTTCGTAGCCATTCCCACACCACCAGCGTGGATCATGGACTACTGCTTCCGATGACTCACCTCACGGTTCGTCATCTTAGATTGCCTTTCTCCTCGAGTCCCCTTTATGGAATCCCAGTGTTCCTTTTCCCTTTACTGCCAGATATCCTAATATGGCCTATTCCTTTCCTTCTGTCTACCCTGGATCCACAGCTCTCTGTTGTATTCCTACTATAGATCTCTTGCCCTTGGATCCATGGCTGTCTGTTGTATTCTTAGCATAGATCTCTCTGCCTCTCCTCTCGGCTCTCCGACAGGATATACCTTAGTATCTCCTTTATTCTTTCATTCTTCTTATGGATACTACTTTCCCGCACTCGCCTTACTATATAAGACTCGCGCCTTCCTTGTAGTACTCCTTACGCTAGTTCCTACCCGGTACTTAGGACATAGTGCTCCCATACTTGCCTAGTCCCGTCTCCACCTATCCCTCATGTCTATATCTCCGTTATACCAATACTAGCTTTTCTCTTGTCACTGCACTGTGTGCATCTTTGTTGACCCTCAGTCTGGCACTGTGACCATCACCATCCTTCAGATCTCTCTTCACGGTCATTCCATAATCCTTGGGCTGGCTTCTAGAAGCCCTTCACTATCATTAAGCCTTCAGTTCATCAGTCTGAGACTGATAGTCCTCGTCATACATTGATTCCTCGATGTCCTCCTTGTCCCCACTAGATGTGGTCTTCGTCCTTGTCCCCTGCAGTATTCCTCCTGCAGTTTCCTCGTCCTCTGGCCTTTCTCCTTGGCCTCCCGATCATCCCTTGAACCCCCTCGGGTTCCTACGCCTTCTAGCCTGTCCGTCTATCAGGCTCCCACCATTCCTCCTCCTGGTAGCCATTTCCAGGATCTCCGACCTCTAGGAGTACTGTGCTCCGTACCTCCGGGTTGAGCAACAGCTCTGAACCTTCCACCCAATCCCTCAGGGGCTTGGTCGTAACACCTTTGATTCGGACTCTTTCTTGCTTTCTTGGGTGATTCTCGCTCGCCAGTATGCTTCTGCATCTTTATTGTCCCAGGAAGAATGGGAACCCGAGTGGCCATGGCTGGGCTGTGCAGCTTGAGAGGAAATGACGAGAGCGGAGGAGGTTGGGGGAGTAGGAAGTGGTCAAGAGGAGTAACGTGGGCATGACGGACCGGGTTGGTCGAACTGGGAGTATGTGGGGTCTTGGAACATCTCCCTGTTCCTCATTTGACGTGGCGGGGGGCATGGGCATTGAGGTTCTTTGCATTCGCGTGCAATATGGCCAGTTTTCTGGCAATTGTAGCATGTGATGTCAGCCTGTGCTGGCCTCACCTGTTGAGCCCCTATTTCCATTTGGGCGCCATGTCCGGGTTGAGTTCCAGTCGCAGTAAAGCGCTGGGGTCCTTGTCGTTGAAAAGGGATGAATTGTTGTCCCCTTTCATATCTGATGCACTTGAAGCACTCTCCCATTTCGGCGTACTTGTTTAAGGTTTGATCGAACATCAAGTCGCTGTCGTTCTGAAGTACCACTGTATAGATCTTGTAGTCTATGGCTTTTCGGAGTAGCCGTACTGCAGTTTTGTCCTCAATCTCGACTTTTTCTTTGAGGAACTGGAACTCATTTAAAAATTCCATGGTGCAACAGTTTCCCTGTCTGAGGTTCTCGAGTTTATTATATGCCTGTTCTTTGTAATTGGCGATTTTGAAATATTTCTCAATGTCCTTTTTCAGGTTATCCCAATCAGGCCATTTGTCCTTGGCCAGTCCCTTCGATATATGTAAATGGGCAAACATGCTTGTGTCACCTGACATTCTCATTAAGACCACTGCAGCCTTCTCCTTGTCTTCATGAATAGGGTGCCATTTTTGGGTGGACACCCATAATTCCATAAAGAGCCACCACTTCTTGAAGGTGGCACGTTTTCCATCCCAGATGCCAGGGTCAGAAAACTTTTTGTTGAAGCCTTTGGCCGTGTCTTTGGCCTTGATGGTATTAGAGATCTTATTGATCTCATTCTTGATGTCTTCCCGTGAGGTGTTAGACATGTTTAGTCGCCATAAAGGTAGATTGTGCAGGGTCAGTTATAAGGTTTTCGTAACTTGTGTGAGGGGTGGAGCGATCACGTGGTCTTATTGGTGAGAACTGTCCAGTCTCATGGGTTTATCTTTTTGTCCCACTGGATGTCTGCGAGCCAATCATGTGCAAAAAGGACCATGGGATCTCCGTTTGGATATAGGAATGTGAGGGGGGTTAGGAATTCTTCGAGCTCCTGTGTGTGGAAAGGGTCGGAGCGACGAGTGGGCATAAACTGCTGTAAATGAAAACTAATATCTCCCAGGCAGCTGTGGGGAGACTGTTGACGCGAGGCAGCAGGTAACCACTGAGAAGTCGATAGTTTATCGTCTGCGTTCAGACGTGGGAGGATACCGGGGTACTGATGGTTTTTTACCACCATCACACCAATCTCTAGGCACACTTGCAGCTATGCAAGGGAGGGGGCCCTAATGCACTTTGGGCAGAACAACTTTATCCTTATTTGTAATGGCGGACAACCGTATGACTACTGATATACGGGTGTATGCCTGGAGTCCATCTAGTGGAGCTCGTACTTCTTCTCCTTAACCCTGGAGTCGTGGGTTCGACCTCATAAAGAAGTCTAGTTCAAGTGAAGTGGGACCTAATTCCTAAATCTAAGTGTGCAAGGTGGAACCAAAGAGGACACACTTTGACGCTGTGCAACGTTTTATGATGAAGAGGAATGAAAAAGAAGAAAAGGAAACACACGATACGATGACCGCAGGTGAGGGTAAGGAGAGTGCTAGATAATTCCACTTAAGCCTAGGAGTGAACCCAGATAATGCCCAAGTGAACTAGACTGGGGAGCAGTCGTAGTTACACTCAGGTATATATACAAGTGCCAAGACTATTACTAATACATGACTAATATATCGTGAGAGATGGTTTGATAGATAAGTAAAGGTACAGCCAATAGCAGAATGGGCTCTTATCTATGATGTCATGGTTCTAGACCAGTCACATGATCTGACGTCATAGAGTCCAGGCCCTAGTCACGTGATCATGAGAAAGAAGAGATAGGGGGAAAGTCACGTGACCTAGTGTGACAAAATAAAGAAAAAAGAAGTAGACTATGAGTGTACGTGTTGAGAGTTGGAAAAATTAAATACGTATCATAACAGTGACCACATACCTCCCTCAAGATCTTACAACCATGAAATAAATCTTAAACCAGAATTCAAGGCCAAGATTGCCTCACCATACAAGCTCAACTCCCACCAAGAGAAAGCTCTAGATGAGTTTCTTGAAGAAAACCTTAAATCAGGGAAAATCTATCCTTCTCAATCAGAACAAGCCTCCCCATTCTTCTTCATTCAAAAGAAGGACAGCAAACTACAAACTTGTCAAGACTATTGATATTTGAACCAACACACCATTCACAATGGATACCCTCTTCCCCTCATTCCCTCATTAATTGACAAGTTGAAGGGATCCAATGTGTACACTAAATTCAACATATGGTGGGAGTATAACAATGTGTGAATTAAGGACAGACATCAATGGAAGGCAGCCTTCAACACTCACCAAGGCCTGTTCAAACCCACCATTATGTTCTTTGGGATGACAAACTCCCCTGCCATCTTTCAGAGGTTCATGAATGACTCCTTCTGAGACCTGATAGCAGAGGGGTGGCTCATCATATACATGGATGACCTCCTTATATTCTCCTCTGATGACAAGG
Source organism: Sutorius aff. eximius (assembly GCA_038088915.1). Lineage (NCBI taxonomy): Eukaryota > Fungi > Basidiomycota > Agaricomycetes > Boletales > Boletaceae > Sutorius > Sutorius aff. eximius. Next base: position 8,247 of record JBBPJV010001040.1, read on the forward strand.
TCCATGAAGAATGAACCTGACGAGCACTTCAATGCATGAAGGAGCTTGATCTACACCTCAAGCTTGAAAAGTGTACCTTCACTGCTAAAGAGATTGATTATCTCAGTCTAGTAATATGGGAGGGACAACTGGCCATGGACCCTGTTAAGCTTAACAGTATCAAGGACTGGCCTGCTCCTCAAACCCTCACCCAACTATGATCATTCTTGGGGTTCACCAACTACTACTGATGTTTCATCCCTGACTACTCGAACCTTATCTGTCCTCTACTCAACCTCACCAAGAAGGATGTATGTTGGGAGTGGACTGACATTTGCAAGAAAATCTTCCTCAATCTCAAGTGAGAGTTTCAGTCAGAACCCATCCTAACCTTATTCAACCCCTCCTGACCATTCATCATAGCCTCTGATGCTTCTGCATTTGCATCCAGGGCCATACTCCTCCAAACCAATGCCAATGGAGACTGGCATCCTGTCTCATACTATGCCAAATTGTTCTCTGATGCTGAATGAAACTATGGCATTTATGACTGAGAACTCCTTGGTATTCTCTGCATGCTTAAAGAATGGCAATATTACCTACATGAAGCATCATTCCCAGTCCAGGTCTTTACCAACCATAAAAACCTGCTCTACTTCAAACAACCCTAAAATCTCAATCCCAGCCAGGTCCAGTGGCTCCTTGATCTAGCCAACTTCAACCTGAAACTGGTCCATGTTGAAGGAAAGCTCCTCATAGGACCTGACATCCTATCTTGCTGTCCCAACTTGTTCCCTAGTGGTACTGACAACAATGGCATTGCCCTTCTCCCTCCATCACTTTTTGTCAATCTGATTGATACTGTGCTGGTAGACAAAATCTGGCATTCTTCCTTGACAGATGATGTGGTCCTTGAATACCTTCAACATATTGAAGACCTCCCCACCTCCCTCCATGGTCAAATGGCTGATTTTCAAATGAACAATGGTGTCCTCACATATCAGGGACATGTTTATATTCCCCCAGAACACTGCCATGCCATCCTTATATGCTGCCATGATCATCCCTCTGCCAGCCACCCTGGCTTCCTCAAAACCTGCCAATTAGTTGCCTCTGAATGCTGGTGGCCAGGACTTGCATCTTATGTATGGAACTTTGTTGCCAGATGTGGCATATGCCAATGTGCCAAGGTCAACACTCATCCGTCATCCCCTCCTCTGCTTCCCATTTGGTCATCTGCCTCCCATCCTTTTCAACAGCTGTCCTGTGACTTGATCATGGATTTATCCTGTTCCTCTGGCTTTGATGCTCTCCTGGTCATGGTCTACCATGGTCTTACAAAGGAGGTGATTCTCTGTCCCACCATCTCCTCCATCTCTGCAGAGGGGATAGCCAATCTTTTTTTCCATAAGGTCTACTGTAGATTTGGCCTATATTTCAAGATCATCTCGGACTGCAGCCCTCAATTCACCTCTGCATTTGCCAAAGCCCTAGGTTCCATATTAGGATATGACTTAGCCCTATCCACTGTGTATCATCCTCAAACAGATGGAGAGACTGAGAGGGTCAACCAGGAAATTGAAACCTACCTTCACATCTACTGCAGCAGCTTCCCCTCTACCTGGGCTGACTCCATTACACATGCTGAATTCATGCATAACCACCAATCTCACTCTGTCACAGGACAATCCCCATTCTTCCTTATGATGGAGTATGAACCCATCCCTCTCTCCTCTATCCTGAAACCCTCTTCCCATACACCCATGATAGACTCTTGCATTAAAGCCCTCCTTGCAGCATGGGACAAGGCCCTAGCTGCCCACAAACTGGCCCACCAGGTAATGGCCAACTGCAGTCATTCTAAGTTTTGCCCATTCCAGAAAGGGAATAAGGTGTGGCTAGAAGCCAAGAATTTGAAATGATCCATCACCTTTCCAAAACTCACCCCCAAATGGGAAGGTTCCTTTACCATTATCCAGGTGCTATCTCCAATTTTTTATAAACTCCATCTTTCCACCACTTGGAAGATCCACCCCATGTTCCATGCTTCTCTTCTCACCCCTTACAAGGAGACAGAGGTCCATGGTCCTAATTTGACTCAGAAGCCCACAGAATTAATTGATGGAGAAGAAGAGTATGAAATTGAGAAGATCCTACAGCATCACAGAATCCTGTCCTCCTGTCAATTCCTGATCCACTGGAAAGGATACCTGCTGGAGGATGACTCATGGATTCCTGAGTGGAACTTGACACATTCAAAGTCCACACTGGAAGAATATAAGAACCTGCACCCCTGCACCTTTCCTGAAATGAGACCTAACAATGGCTGAGTGGAATGACAAGGTGAAACCCAAGCACTAGTTATGATGCCTAGCAACGTTTTATGAAGAAGCAAGAAACATGTGGAATGGATACCACAGGCAGTGTTGTGAGACCGTCCCCGTTAACCTACATTTATCCTAGTCTAGGGTTAGCCTAGCTAGTACTACACGATCACTACACTTTGGACTTAATATTTCCTGTACCATAGCTCACGTGATCAGTCAGCACCTGATCCTGTCATGTGATTCCCTATTCCCATCCCTGGCATGTGACCTAGTCATGTGACCATACATACCATAGAGTATTCTGGACTCTTACATTATTGTTACAATTCATTTTACTCCTCTTTTGCCTTGTACTACTAGTCCTCATCTTTCCGCCTACCACCATTCTGCCACATGATTCCTGTCTGCAACACTTGCCAGTAGGCGGTAGCCACAATTACTTAGGTTTCTCTTTTCTCTTCATGGTTACATAATCTTACCTGAAGGGGTAACTCCTTCCCACGAGCTAGTACTATATAAACCCATAGCCACAGTCGATATTTCCTCATGCTAGTTCTCTCCTGTACTATCACCATCTCGAATCACAACTCGTTCTCCACTTAGGCTTCACCTAGTGTGATCCCTCAAAACTAGCTCCACTTGACCTCCACCTTCCTTCTACGAAGGGGGTAGTTCTTTGGGCATTGTGTCCCATCCTTGTTAGGACTCAGTCCACACATTGTCAGTGTTCCAACACCTCCTCGCCCTTCATCCTCGACAGTCTTTGACCCACTGCTAAGAGATCCTACTCTCGTCTTACATGTATTGTTGCTACATCTTGAGCAACTCTTCACTACTTGTCCTCGTCAACTCTGCCCTCGTCACCCCAACCCTAAACCCTAGAGGTTAGAAGGTGTTCATCAGGAGCTACGCCTGGTCCTACCTGGAACAGTCGTAACAGTTATCTATGATGTCATAGGGTCTAGACCATTACATCATAGTCTAGCCCTCTACATTACCACACTCTTTACCATGTATTACTATAAGGGGTACAGCACAGCACGGTCTGTGTGCTGGCCTCTCTGTTATATAAAGGGCATGGTGAAACGAGACCATACACTAAACCTAAGTATGGACGAGGTGGAACAACAACGAGAACTGACTATGACATTCAGCAACATTTTACGATAAAGAGAAAAGGAAGAGAACACATGGAATGATTACCACAGGCAAGAATGAGGAGAATAGTACTAGATATTCCAACTCAGGCCTGAGGTACGATCCCAGGTAATGCCCAAGTGAGCTAGACTGGGGGACAGTTGTCGCTACACCCAGGGTATATATACAAGTGCCAAGCCTATTACTAATACATGACTAATATATCGTGAG
>JBBPJV010001041.1:0-11880 GCA_038088915.1 Sutorius aff. eximius
GCCAGTGCACAGACCATGCTGTGCTGTACCCCTGATAACTAAATAAGGACATGTCTAAGTAATGAGAGAGGTGATGTAAGGGGCTAGACTATGATGTAGTGGTCTAGATCCTATGACATCATAGATAACGTAAGAGTCCAGAATACTCTATGGTACACATGGTCACATGACTAGGTCACATGCCAGGGATGGGAATAGGGAATCACATAACAGGATCAGGTGCTGACTGATCATGTGAGCTATAGTACAGGAAATACTAAGTCCAAAGTAAAGCGAATGTAGCATACTAGCTAGGCTAACCCTAGACTAGGATATAGTTAGGTTAATGGGGACGGTCTCACAACAAATAGCATAACAGGCTCTTATCTATGATGTCATGGTTCTAGACCAGTCACATGACCTGACATCATAGAGTTCAGGCCCTAGTCATGTGATCATAAGAAAGAAAAGATAGGGGAAAGTCACATGATCTAGTGTGACAAAATAAAGAGAAAAAAGAATAGACTACAAGTGTACGAGTGAGAGGTTAGGAAAATTAAATATGTATTGTAACACCATTGGTTGAATCAAGGAAAAAGTGTCATTGACCATAGTAGTCAAAGATAAGAATGGAAGCCCCCATATGGAAGCAATCAACACCTTCATATCATATCTGGGCAACCAGGATCTAATCATTGGTTACAATTGGCACTCATGCCACAACCCCAATGTCAACTGGGTTGACAAAGAAATTACATTCTCACATTGCATGGATTGATGCCATGCGCACCCTATAATGGAACTTTGGGCCATTCCAGCCGACAATGAAGAAAAGCTAAAAATGGAAGTACCAAAAGAATACTGGGATTTTCTTGACATATTTTCTGAGCAAGAATCACATTGCATGCCCACTAGAAAACCATGGGATCATGCCATAGAACTTGAACCCAGATTCGTCAAGGAAAAGGGCTGTATTATTCAACTCTCTGACACTGAACTAGAAGAAGTTCAGATATTTATCAAAAAAGAACTCAAGAAGGGTTATATCTGACCCTCTAAATCGGACCAGACGTCACCTGTCTTCTTTATTCCCAAAAAGGATGGTAAGAAGTGCATGGTAATGGACTATTGTTGTTACACTCGGTCCGTCAAGGAACGAGGCGCGACCGTTTATACTGCTAAAGGGGGTCGAGGGGATTCTGCAGGTGACTGCACCAGTCGACACCTGAGGAGCTCGCTATGAGGATTGCGAGGTCGAAGACGAGGGTTGCTAGCTCGACACGAGACTAAGCAATTGAAGGGTTGAGATAGCGTGTATTCCGGTTACGCTAAGACTAGAGTACAGGAACGTACGCAAGGGGTTTAAGTACCAACTACCATCGGTATTCAGGAAGGAGGGAGAAATCTACGGAAGGGATCCGAGATACCGGTAGCACTACCTGATCGGTGGAAACCCTGGAAAGGGGATAGAAGTGAAACGGGGCGGACCCGGATGTAGCCCGATCAGGTCTAAGCGAGACAAAGGAAAAATACACGAGGGAAATGCGGAGCTCCGTGTAACGGAGAGAAGGGAGAGCGGTCAGGTAACAGTAAGTATTAGGCCTCATGCCTGGGTGGGTCAGCGGAGGCGCTCAGGATGGGAGGGGAGAGCCGCTATCGGATAGTCCGTAGATAGGGGTGAGGAGAAACGTAGTCCGAGTCTCAAGGGAGACATGGCTTTAGTACAAAGATAGAGAGGAGAAAAAGGTTACCAGGGTGTCCCACGAGCTATCGTAACAATTGTTATTTAAACAAATATACAAAGAAAAATAATTATCCATTGCCGCTGATCCCTTCATTGATTGATAGATTGAAAGGCACTGACATGTTTACAACCCTGGACTTATGATGGGGTTACAACAACATTCGCATTAAAGAGGGTGATGAATGGAAAGGCACATTCATCACTCCTATTGGTGCCTATGAGCCTTTGGTAATGTATTTCAGAATGTGCAATTCTCCAGGCACATTTCAAAACATGGTAAACAATATCTTCTGTAACAAGCACAAGGAGGAACTCATTAAGGGCGAGGTGAACCTCTAACCTTAACCCCAAGCACACAGCATTGAAGGACCACCTGATGACATGCTAACGATGACCATGAAGAGAAGAGAACCAGCTATGACACCTGATAATGTTGTATGACAATGAGGAGAACGAATGGATAGTCTGTATGAGCCTTAGCACTGGAGGGGAAGCATAGAGCAGCTGAGGCTGCTTCCCCTTAAGTCCAGGCAATGCACAGGTTGACAAGACTAGAGGGAATCCAGTCTGTCTCACCATGTCCTATATATATGCAGAGAGGCCTGTGCACAGACCATGCTGTGCTAGTACCCCATAACTAAATAGGAACATGTCTATAGTAACAAGAGAGGTGATATAAGGGGCTAAACTATGATGTAGTGGTCTAGACCCTATGACATCATAAGTATATAAGGAGTCCAGAATACTCTATGGTATGTAATGGTCACATGACTAGGTCACATGCCAGGGACGGGAATGGCAATCATGTGACAGGATCAGGTGCTGACCAATCACGTGAGCTATAGTACAGGAAATATGCGAGTCCAAAGTGTAGCGAATGTAAAGTACTAGCTAGGCTAACCCTAGACTAGGGTAAATGTTAGGTTAAAGAGGATGGTATTGTAACAACACCCAGGGTTTATATAGACATGAGGGTATACTACAAATACATGTGAATATACCTATATAATATAGTATAGCTAGGTAATAATACAGAATAGGCAATATGTGTCCATATAAGTACAGAGTGAAGGGAGTCCATTGGGACGTGTGGGAGTCACTGCATGAACAAGGGTATAGTAGAGGGAAGGGCAGGAGCACCTGTCAACCTTGAACAGATGACTTGTGTGGCACAGGAAGTAACACAAAAGGATCAGAGATGTGATCAAAGATGTGATCTGCAATGCAATCTGAGATGTGGAAGCAGGGATTCCATGTGGCTGTGCAGTGGCGTGGGAATGCGCCCTAGACCCTAGTATTACATAAGCGGAGGTTGTATCATATGGGTGTGCTGTGACTCATAGATTATTAGAGTTGTATTGTAGCAAGAAAAATAGGGAAAATTAGAGGAAAAATAGGCTGTTTCATAACATGGGGGTTACCATTTTTGTCCTTGATGATAATGGTTAAGGCCACTTTTTCACAGACATGACCAATGGCTTGGTCTGATCCATCAGCATTAAGAACATGAAACTCTCAGCTGAGCAAGACTCATTCTAGTTTGTTGTCATCAATGTATGTGGAGTCGATGAACATATGCATTGCCCCTGAATCAAGTAAGGCCAGGGATGTGCCTATCTTTGTCCAGTGCCATTTTCCTTCTTGGATGGCGAATCCATAGATTGTTGTGTCGAGTGAAAACTTGACAGGTCCTTGTGACTGGGTGTAGCCAGTCAGTGCAAGAGTTTCATAAATATCATAGATATGAAGTATGTCTGATTCATCTGAGGTAGTTCTATGTAATTTTTTTGTTTTTTTGTTTGGGGGAATTAAGCACAGCTTTATTGATGGCTGCCATGCCCTTTCAGGATGCTCCCTCATTGGTATAGGAAGTATCAGGACTAACTAGCAATGACTTATCACAAATGTTCATAGCTAGCTCTACATTGGTGTCCATAGCTATGTGTATATGTAACGAGCCCAAGGAGGAACTCATTATGGGTGAGGCAAAGCTCTAACCCTAACCCCAAGCACACAGCATTGGAGGGTCATCCGATGACGTGCTAACAATGATCTGATAGAAAGGAGGCTGGGTATGACATCCGGCAATGGTGTACAATGATGATGAAGGAATGGTTAGTCAAGTATGAGCCATCGCACTGAAGGGGAAGTATAGAGCAGCAATGGCCACTCCCCCTTAAGCCCAGGTAATGCACAGGTTGACAAGACTGGAGGAAATCCAGTCCATCTCACCATGCCCTTTATATATGCAGAGAGGCCAGTGCACAGACCATGCTGTGCTGTACCCCTGATAACTAAATAAGGACATGTCTATGGTAACGAGAGAGGTGATGTAAGGGGCTAGACTATGACATAGTGGTCTAGACCCTATGACATCATAGATATGTAAGAGTTCAGAATACTCTATGGTACATATGGTCACATGACTAGGTCATGTGCCAGGGATGGAAATAAGGAATCATGTGACAGGATTGGGTGCAGACCGATCACATGAGCTATAGTACAGGAAATACTAAGTCCAAAGTGAAGTGAATGTGTAGTACTAGCTAGGCTAACCCTAGACTGGGATAAATGTAGGTTAACAGGGATGGTCTCACAACAGTATAGGTAAACAAGAAAAAGAGTTATGAAAGGAAGAATCTATAGGAACTTTGTAGTTCGATCCAAATACACCTCACTGGAATCTAGATCTAGCTAATTTAAAGAAATCTTACTTTCAGACTCCTTTTTTGCTTCTTGGGTGATTCTTGCTCACCAGTATGCCACTGCATCTTTATTGTCCCATGAGGCGTGGGAACCTGAGTGGCCTTGACTGGGCCATGTGGTTTGTGTCAAGACGATGAGGGCAGAGGAGATGGGGGGAGTTGGGAGTGGTTGAGCCAAGTATCAGGGGCAAGATGGACCAGCTTGATCAAATTGGAAGTATGTCAGGTCATAATACATCTCCCTACTTCTTGCTTGCTGAGGTGGGGGATGTGAGTGTTGGGGTGCTTTGCACTCTCATGCAATATGGCCAGTCTTCTGGCAATTGTAACATGTAATGTTGGCCCATGCTGGCCTTGCCTGTTGTGCCCCGATTTCCATAGGAGCATCTCATCCGGGTTGGATTCCAGTTGCAGTGAAGCACTGGGGTCCTTGTCATTGGAATGGTATGAATCTTTGTCTCCGTTCATACTGTATGTGCTTGAAGCACTCTCCCATCTCTGTGTATTTGTTGAGTGTGTTCTTGAAGATTAGATCTTGTTACTATAGGTATTTAATTTTCCTAACTCTTAATATGTACACTCATAGTCCACATATTTTTCTTTTTATTTTGTCACACTAGGTCACATGACTTTCCCCCTATCTTTCCTTTCCCATGATCATGTGACTAGGGCCTAGATTCTATGACATCAGATCACATGACTGGTCTAGACCCATGACATCATAGATAAGAGCCCCTTTTGCTATTGGTGTACCTTTCTCTTATCTATCATACCATTCCCACTATATATTAGTCATGCATTACTAAGTAGTCTTGGCATATGTATATATACCTGGGTGATACTACAACTGTTCCCCAGTCTAGTTCACTTGGGCATTATCTGGAGTTCACCTCTGGGCCTTAGTGGAATATCTAGTCCTCCTTCTTACCCCTGCCCGTGTACATTGTTGCACGTGTTTCCCTTTCTTCTCTTCATCATAAAATGTTGCTGGGTATCATAGCCAGTTCTTGAGTTGTTTCACCTCGTCAACTTTGGCTCAGTAGTTAGCTTTGTTTCAATCTTGGGCGAAAAGTGTGGTTGGGTCTCCATTTGGGTGGAGGGCAGCTAGAGGGGCAAGGAAGTCTTCAAGATCCTGTGTTTTGAAAGGATCCGATCGGTGGGGGGACATATGACTGTAAAAGAAAACTAAGGTCTCCAGGGGCAGCTAGGAAGACCATTGATGAGATAGGGCAGGAAACCCTAGAGTAGATGTTGATGTTTTAACATCACTTCCAATGTGGAAAGGAACCAGGTTGTTGATGGCTTTTTAGCACCATCTCACCAATCAAAAGGCATGCTTGCAGCTATGCATTCAAGGAGCCCCTAATGCACTATGGGGAGAGCAACATTATCCATATTTCTAAAGGTGGATGACTGTATGACTACTGTTTAAAGGGTGTATGCCCTGAGCCTGTCAAGTGGTGCTCCTGCTTATTCTCCTTAACCCTGGAGTTGTGGGTTCGATCTCATGAGAAGTCTAGTTCAAGTGAAACAAGCTCTAAACTATGCTGAGTGGAATGATGAGGTGAAACCCAAAGAGAACCAAGTATGACACTTGGCATGTTTTACAATGAGGAGGAAGAAAGTAACACATGAACTGATGTCCATGGGTGAAGGTAAAAGAGGGAGCACTAGATAATCCACACAGGCCTAGGATAGAACTCAGATAATGCCCAAGTGAACTAGACTGGGGAACAGTCATAGTATCACCCAGGTATGTATACAAGTGCCAAGACTATTACTAATACATGACTAATATATAGTGGGAATGGTACAATAGATAAGAGAAAGATATAGCCCATGGCACAAGTGGCTCTTATCCATGATGTCATGGGTCTAGACCAGTCACATGATCTGACATAATAGAGTCCAGGCCCTAGTCACATGATCATGAGAAGAGAATGATAGGGGGAAGTCACATGACCTAGTGTGACAAAATAAAGAGAAAAAATGTATAGACTATGAGTGTATGAGTGAGAGGTTAGGAAATTTAAATATGTATCATAACACATTGAACAAGTGAGAGCTGAATCCAGCAGGATGCCAATTGCCATCTTCAAGTTGATAAGACAACACTGCTCCAAAGGCAATGTTGGAGGCGACACATTCTATGTGAATGGGTCGTGAGGAGTCTGGATACATGAGAAGTGGTGCAGAAGTGACAATGGATTTGAGTTTCTGGAATGCCGCTTCACATTCCTCTTGTTACAACAGCTCATGGGACGCCCTGGTAACGTTTTTCTCCTTTTTATCCTTGTACTAAAGCCATGACCACCCTATGCTCGGACTACCTATTCCCTTCACCCCTATCTTCGAACTATCTGATAGTGGCTTTCTCCTCCCATCCTAAGTGCCTCTGCTGACCCACCTGGGCATGAGGCCTCTACTTACTTTCTCAGACCACCGCTCCATCTTTAGCCAACGGAGCTCTGTCACTTAGCGTGTTCCGTCTTCCTTTGTTCTGCTTAGATCTGGTCAGTCTCCATCCAGGTTCACCCCATTTCACCTACATCCCCTTTCCAGGGTTTCCACCGATCAGATAGTACTACCATAGTTTCGGATCACCTTCCACCTCGTTCTCTAGATTTCCCGAAACCCAGTAGTAGTTGTATATAAGTGCTCACTTAGTATCCCTGTACTCTAGTCTTAGCATAACCGGAATACTACACAAGTAAACTCCTCCCAGTCCGTCTGTGCATAGTCCAGCAGAATCCTTCAACCCTCAGTCTTCCATCTGTGCATAGTCCAGCGGAATCCCTTGACCCTCAGTTTTCCGTCTGTACATAGTCCAGTGGATCCTCGAACCCACAACGCGTGTATAAACGGTCATGTCCTATTCCAAGACAGGACTAGGTGTAATACCTCTGTCCAGTCATAAGGCACATCCTTTCTTGTAAGGTTGTTTAGCAGTCTAGCTGCTTCTGCAAATCCTTGAATAAAACAGCGATAGTAGTTCGCCATTCCCAAATATGATTGGAGTTGTTTAAGATTTTGGAGTGTCAGCCAGTTGGTAATAGCTTCAACCTTTGGCTTCTGCATCTCAACCCCCTCCTTAGAAACAACCATTCCAAGGTAGTCCACTTTATCCTTGTGGAAAAAGCATTTTGATGGTTTTAGGTAGAGGTTGTTTTCCCATAACCTCTGGAGGACTTCTCATACAATCTCCACATGTTCCTCCTTGGTCTTCTTCGATGTGAATATCATGATGTCATCAATATAGATCACCATGATGGCATACATGTCCAAGAAGATGTCATTGACCATGTTTTGGAATGTGCCAGGAGAGTTGCACATCCCGAAGTACATGATGAGGGGTTCATAAGCTCCAATGGATGTGGTGAAGGCCCCTTTCCATTCATCACCTTCTCTAATCCTGACATTATTGTAGCCCCATCGGAGATCTAGGGTTGTAAACATATTGGCATCTTTCAGCCTGTCAATCAATGATGGAATGAGTGGCAATGGATAGTTGTTCTTCTTTGTATGCTCATTCAGATACCGGTAATCCATCACCATTCACTTCTTGCCAACCTTTTTGGGGATGAAGAACACAGGTGATATCTGATCCGATTTTGAGGGTTGGATATAGCCTTTCTTAAGCTCCTTGTCAATGAAGGTTCTGAGCTCTTCTAGTTCTTTGTCTGACAACCCAATGATCTGTCCCTTCTTCTTGACAAACCCAGGTTCCATTTCAATTGCATGATCCCACAGCTTCCTTGTGGGCATTTGTTGCAACTCTTGTTCTGAGAAGACATCCAGATAGTGCCAGTACTTTTTGGGTACCTCTGCCTTCAACTTCTCTTCTTCTTCTAATGGGAGTGATTGTACTGTGCCTTCAAGCGGATTGCCATTGCACTGTCCAGTGCAGCATGTGAACGATATTTCCTTGTCAACCCAATTGATGTCAGGGTTGTGCCAGGCAAGCCAGTCATAGCCAATAATCAAGTTTTGGTTACCCAGACATGATATGAAGGCAACTACTCCTTCCATGTGGGGGTTTCCATGCTTGTCTTTGACTATGATGGATATCGACACCTTTTCTCTAATTTGTCCTATGGATTGATCTGTTCCATCCATGTTTAATACACGGAATTCTTGACCAAGAGGAATTCATTCTATCTTGTGTTTGTTGATGTAGGCCAAGTTAACAAATGTGTGCATTGCCCCTGAGTCAAGCAGGGCTGGTGTTTGTCCAAACTTTGCCCAATGTCGTTGGCCATCATGGGTGGTGTACCTGTATATCATGATGTCAAGGGAGAACTCAATGGATCAGCTGGATCTAGCATATCCAGTTGGTTCGAGGGTTTGGTATACATTGTAAATACAAAGAATGTCTTCTTCATCCTGGTGTTTTGCTTTTTTCTTTCTTTTTTCTTTTTTACTGGGAGAATTAAGCATGGCTTTGTTGCTGGCCACTGTGCCATTTCTGGATGCTCCCTCAGCAACATCTATTCTACTAATGTTCAGTTCCATCTTGTCAGAGTCTATAGAACTGTAAATGGGTAGTGACATAAACTGATTCAAAAATGAAGAATGATTGGATCTAGTGACACCTCGAAGATCAGTAGATTGACTTAATTTAAAGAAAGCTTCTTTTCAGCTGCTTCCTTTTGTAATGAGCCCAAGGAGGAACTCATTAAGGGCGAGGCTAAGCTCTAACCCTAACCCCAAGCACACGGCATTGGAGGGCCACCCGATGACGCGCTAACCAACGATCTAAGAGAGAGAACCGGGTATGACGTCCGGCAACGGTGTACGATGGTAAGGATAAAGAATGGATCAGTCTGTATGAGCCTCAGCACTGGAGGGGAAGCATAGAGCAGCTGAGGCCGCTCCCCCTTAAGCCCAGATATGGCACAGGTAGGCACAGGTTGACAAGACTGGGGGGAAACCCAGTCCACCGCACCATGCTCTTATATAGCAGAGAGGCCAGCGCACAGACCATGCTGTGCTGTACCCTTTATAGTAATAGTACATGAGAGAGCGTGGTAACGTAGAGGGCTAGACTATGACGTAATGGTCTAGACCCTATGACATCATAAGTAAGGTAATAGTCCGTAAGTACGTATGGTCACATGACTAGGTCACGTGCCAGGGACAGGAATGGGAATCACGTGACAGGATCGGGTGCAGACCAATCACGTGAGCTATGCTACAGGAAATAAGATGAAGTCCAAAGTACAAGTGTAGTCCAGAAAGTGTAGCGAAAGTGTTAACTAGCTAGGCTAACCCTAGACTAGGATAAAGTTAGGTTAAAAGGGAATGGTATCGTAACATCCGCAGTCACAGGTGTTAGTAGTATCTTCTCAAACCGCTTGGCCTGGTCAAGGCCACTCGCAGTCCCACCACACCTCATGGGATAATGCTGAAGTTGAGGCATATTGGCGAGCTCGACTTGCTCAAGAATCCAAGAAAGAAGCCAAAGCGAAGGTTTCTTTAAATTGAATAAATCTGGTAGTATTCGAGGTGTTACTGGATTGGACAAAGCTTCCTTTCATAACTCTTTTTCCGTTTTACCCATTTACAATTCTAAGAACAGTGATCTGTGTGAATCGAACTCTAGTGCTGAGGTTTCCCCTGTAATATTTAGTTCACGTAGTTTTGTATCTGAGGGAGCATCCAGCAATGGTGCAGCTGCCAGAAATAAAGCAGTGCTTAATTCTCCCCCAAAACAAAAGAAAAAATTACATCCAGTAGTTAGCAACGATACAGACATTTTTCACATTTACAATGTTTATGAAACCCTCAAACCGACTGGCTTTGCACGGTCACAAGGAACCATTGAGTTCTCACTCGACACCAAGATATATGGGTTCGCCACCCATGAAGGAAAACAGCAATGGACTGAAATAGGCAATACCCCAGCCTTACTAGATTCAGGGGCAACGCACACCTTCATTGACTCGGCCTATGTTGATGATCACAATCTTGAACGAATCTTGCTCAGCCGAGAATTTTGTGTCCTCAATGCTGATGGCTCTGACCAAGCTATCGGCTGAATCTGTGAAAAAGTGGCTTTGACCATCGTAGTCAAGGACAAAGAAGGAAACCCTCATATGGAAGCAATAGACGCCTTCATAACATATCTGGGTAACCAAGACTTGATCATCGGCTATGACTGGCTTTCATGCCACAATCCCAATGTCAACTGGGTTGACAAACAAATCCCGTTCTCACGTTGCACGGATCAATGCTGTGCTCACCCAATCCTAAGCCTTCGATCAATTCCGGTCGAAGAAGAAGAAAAACTAAAAACGGAAGTACCAGAAGAATACTGGAATTATTTGGACATATTTTCTGAGCAAGAATCGCACCACATGCCCACCAGAAAACCATGGGATCATGCTATAGAACTAGAATCCGGATTCGTCAAGAAGAAGGGTTGTATTATTCAACTCTCCGACACTGAACTAGAAGAAGTTTGGATATTTATAGAAAAAGAACTCAAGAAGGGCTACATCTGACCCTCAAAATCAGATCAAATGTCACCTGTCTTCTTCATTCCCAAAAAGGATGGTAAGAAGCGTATGGTAATGGACTACTGCTATTTAAACGAACACACTAAAAAGAACAATTATCCATTACCACTAATCCTGTCATTGATTGACAGATTAAAAGGTGCCGATATGTTCACAACCCTAGACTTGCGCTGGGGTTACAACAATGTTTGTATTAAAGAGGGTGATGAATGGAAAGGGGCATTCACCACTCCTATTGGAGCTTATGAATCCCTGGTAATGTATTTCGGAATGTGTAACTCACCAGGCACATTTCAGAACATGGTAAATGACATCTTCTCGGACATGTATGCTGTAGTAGTTATTTACATCGACGACATCATGATATTTACGTCAAAGAAAACAAAAAAGGAACATGCCCAGGTGGTTCGCGAAGTCTTACAAAGATTACGCAATAATGATCTTTACTTAAAGCCTTCGAAATGTTTTTTCCATAAAGACAAAGTAGATTATTTAGGCATGGTCATATCTAAGGAGGGGGTAGAGATGCAGAAACCAAAGGTTCAGGCGATAACCGACTGGCCCACCCCCTGTAACTTAAAACAATTACAATTGTTCCTTGGAATGGCAAATTATTATTGCCGTTTCATTCAAAACTTTGCCAATACGGCCAGACTGCTCAATAATTTAACCCACAAAGATACGCCCTATATATGGTCCTACAATTGTGAAGCAGCATTCAAAAAACTAAAAGAAATCGTTACATCTTCTCTGCTGCTCACTTATCCAGACTCCTCTCACCCTGTTCGCATTGAATGCAACACTTCTGACATCGCCACTGGAGCGGTGTTATCGTACCAACTCCCTGACGGAAACTGGCACCCAGCCGGTTTCATTTCACATTCTTTTGATACTGCCAAATGCAACTACCCAATCTATGATAAGGAGTTGCTCG
>JBBPJV010001042.1:0-11876 GCA_038088915.1 Sutorius aff. eximius
TTACTTGACATTTGACATCTGTCTTTCATATCCCTAACACTCCTACATGTTTCAGTCACACTTGACATCTGTCCTCCTTATTCCATACCTTACTCCATCCATACTTAAGGACTGCATCTCCCATGTATATTCCTTAGTATGAATATCGAACAAGCCAATTGTTACGCTCGGTCCGATCGTGGAACGAGGCGTGACCGTTTATACCGCTTGGGGGTCTGGGGATCCTACAGGCCTAAGCACTAGTAGGCGTCGAGGGAGCTTGCTAGTTGTTGCAAGGTCTGGAGACGTGGGTTGCTAGCTCAACACGAGACTAAGCAGTCGAGGGGAGGAGATAGCGTGTATTCCGGTTACGCTAAGACTAGGATACAGGAATGTACGTGAATGGTTTAAGTACTAACTACTACCGGAGTTCGGGAAGGTAGGAGAACTCTATGGAAGGAGGCCGAGGTACCGGTAGCACTACCTGATCGGTGGAAACCCTGGAAAGGGGATGAAGGTGAAACAGGGCGAACCCGGATGTAGTCCGATCAGGTCTAAGCGAGACAAAGGAAACATACATGAGGTAAAAGCGGAGCTCCGTGTAAGCGGGAGGAGCGGAGCAATCGGATCATAGTAAAGTAATAGGCCTCATGCCCTGGTGGGTCAGCGGAGGCGCTTAGGATGGAGAGAATAAGCCGCTATCAGGTAGTCCGGAGATAGGGGCAAAGAGAAAGGTAGTCCGAGCATCGAAGGGGATGCGGCTTTAGTACAAGGACAAGGAAGAAAAGAACGTTACCAAGGCGTCCCATGAACTGTCGTAACACCAATCTCCTCTCGTGTCCAATTCCCTCCTACGTCTCCTACCCTCTATTCCTATGAAGTCCAAGGACCCAGACCTATACAAGAGCGCAACACATAAGTCCTGTGCTAACATCCTCCTAAGTTCTCCTGCTCCGTCTCCTCTGTTTTGGACCTCCAGTCCTCCCCTGCCACTTAGCCCTTCGTCCCTCTAGATCTCCAGTCGGACTTGCCGGACATCACTTGGAAACAAGCTTGGAGAGCACAGAGTCTTAACATATATCTGGGATTTACCTCAGGCCTGATTGTGGGACATCTAGTGCTCACTTCTCCTCACCACCTCTGCCCATGGTACTCATCCTGTGTGTTTTCTCTTATTCATACAAACGTTGCTGGGCGTCATAGCCAGTTCTTTGTTCCACCCCAGCAGTGCTCAGTTCCACTCGGCCTTTGATAGGTCTCGTTTCACAACCACTAGGGTTTAGGGTTGAGGACAATGTTGACAAAGGTCAATGAAGATGAGTAAAGAAGAGTTGCTCAAGGTGTAGCAACAAGACACATGCAACTGAGTAACAACCACTCTGCAGTGGACTGAAGACTGTCAAGGATGGAGGGCAAGGAGGTGTGGAAGCACCAATGAAGAATGGACAAAGTCCTGTCAGAGATGGAATGCGATGCCCAAAGAACTACCCCCTTTGTAGAAAGAAGGTGAAGGTTGAGGTGAGCTAGTCTCAGAGAGTCACACTAGGCAAAGCCTAAGTGGAAGTTGAGTTGTGATTGTAGATGATGATGGTACAAGAGAGAACTAGCATGAGGAAATATCTACAGTGGCTACAGGTTTATATAGTAATAGACCCTGGGAAAGAGTTACCCAGTTGGGTACATATTATGTAACCATGAAATGAAGAAAAGAGACAGGGAAGAGAATCAAGTAACTGGGATATACACCACCAGCAAGTGAGGCAATGGAAGTGAAATGAAAGGTGGTGGCAGAAGGAAAGAGACTAATCGTATCATGGTAGTACAGATAAGAAGGAAAAAGAAATCATAACAATGTTCAAAGGAGGATTGACCACTCAACAGTGAGCCAAAGACTGTCAAAGATGAGGAGCGAGGAGGTGTGAATACACCAACGAGGGATGAGATGCAATGCTCAAAGTACTACCCCCTTTGTAGAAAGGGCGGTGATGACGAAGATTGAAGTGGTGATGACTAGTCAAGGGTTCACACTAGGCGAAGCCTAAGTGAAGATTGAGTTGTGATTGAGATGATGAAAGTACAAGAAAGAACTAGTGTGAGGAAATATTGACAGTGGCTACAGATTTATATAGTAATAGATCCTGGGAAAGAGTTACCCAATTGGGTAAGATTATGTAACCATGAAGAGAGAGAGAAACTAAGTAACTGGGAAGTTGCCCACCAGCAAGTGTAATTAAGAGATGGATGGATGGAAAAGTGGTGGGTAAACAGAGAGTGGACTATAGTACACAATGAGAAAGGAAAAGAGAAATCATAACAATACCCCCTTTGTATACTCGAGGCACCAACGAGAGAAGACCCATCCTAGTTATTGAAACCTGGGGAACCCGTCATGTTCCTTTCTGCATCATAATCCAAGGAGTAGTTGATATTGGGGTCATAGTGGGGCACCGGTGAGGGTTTGCAGAGGTAAATATCCCTCCGATGTTGTGGCCCCAGTCCAGTGGTGATATGAGTGGTGGAGATTCTTGGGGAATTACGGGCAGAGCGGGTTGGTCCATTAGATTGGGTGGAACCAAAAGAGGCTGTGAGACAAAATCTAAACCTAAGCTAAAGCGGCAATGAGGTGGAATAATTAGAACAGGTTATGATGCCCTGCAACGTTTTATGATGAAGAGGAATGGAGAGAAACACGTGCAACAATGTACACGGGCAAGGGTAAGGAGAGACTAGATATTCCACTTAAGCCTAGGAATGATTCCCAGATAATGCCCAAGTGAACTAGACTGGGGAGCAGTCATAGTATCACCCAGGTATATATACAAGTGCCAAGAGTATTACTAATACATGACTAATATATCATGAGAGATGGTATGATAGATAAGTAAAGGTACAACCAATAGCATAATGAGCTCTTATCTATGATGTCATGGTTCTAGACCAGTCACGTGATCTGACATGATAGAGTCCAGGCCCTAGTCACATGATTGTGGGAAGGGAAAGATAGGGGAAAGTCATGTGACCTAGTGTGACAAAATAAAGAGAAAAAGAGTAGCTATATGAGTGTACAGGTTGAGAGTTAGGAAAATTAAATATGTATCATAACACTATCCCCTCTTTATGTCTCGACTTCCAGGCAAGAGAAACAAGAAGATGCGGAATCCATGAAATTTTCATACAGCGAGAAAAGGAGATGAAATTCCTTCAAGGAAACACCATGAACACGATAGGGGGCAGACATGTGGTTGGAACGGAAATCCCAAATTGCATCCTGTGCATGTTCCAAGTTAACCTCAGGCTCCCAAGTATGGTCAGTCTCATCCCAATCCTTCCAGTGAACGAGATACTCCAATTTACCACGCTTCAATCGTGAGTCAACAATGAAGTCAACTTCATACTCGACTAGGCGATCCTCGGTGATGATAATAGGATCGGGCCTGATGACTGTCTGGCCGTCGAGGGGAGAGTTGTAGGGTTTAACCCAGGATATATTTATGACCGGATATATCTTCATTGATTGTGGTAATCGCAGTTCAACTGTGTTTGGGAGTATTCAGGTGATAGGATAGGGTCCAAGCCATTTGGGCAAGAGCTTGGGGGATGGGAAAGGGAGCATGAGGTTTTTCATGGATAACCAGACTTGCTGGCCAACTTGGTATTCAGGATGTTCGGACTGTGAGGATTCGGCCGAACGTTCCATGTGTGTTCGAGTGGCATCAAGCACAGCTTGAATTTCCTTGTGGGAGTGAATGAGATCAGAACTGAATTGGTGGGAAGAAGCGGGGTTCTCAAAACCCATATGAGGGGCGTAATTCCGAGTGACGGTGAAAGGGATGGTGCCAGTGGCGGCCGTAAGGGAATTATTGTGTTGGAATTGAGCCAACTTGAGCCATTCAGCCCACTCGTTTTGCTTTTTTGCGACATAGATGCGGAGGTATTGTTCTAGGTCGCGATTGATCCGTTTGGTTTGACCATCCGTCTGGGGGTGGAATGCCGTCGACAACTTTTGTTGGATTCTGAGCAACTTGCAAAGTTCTTGGGTGAAATCGGAGGTGAACTGGGGGCCTCGATTGGAGACTACACTACTAGGGAGTCCGTGGGTACACCATATGTGATCTCTAAATAATCAAGCCATATCTAAGGAAGAAAAAGTCTTTGTACATGGAATAAAAATTACTTCTTTTGAGAATCGATCAACGACTACCATAATAGCTGTGTACCTGTTTGATTTGGGTAAGTCCATAATGAAATCAACCGATATATCCTGCCAGGGATGCGAAGCGGCTGGGAGAGGAATAAGTTTACCAGCGGGGGGTTGATTTCCCGATTTGGATGTGGCGCAGCCATGACATGAGTCAATGAATGTGTTGACATCTTTTGAGATACCAGGCCAGCTGTAATGTCATTGGATCGAAGCAAGGGTGTGGGATCTTCTGGGATGTCTGGCTATTGGGGATTCATGGTATAATTTGAGGATCTCAGATCTCAAATCTGGTGGGAAGAAGACTTGTTTCTTGGCATTGACATAACAGCCAAGAGAGGAGTCGAGATCATAACCATAGTGGTCACTGTCGAATTCATACGAATGTTCAACGATCTTATCGAAGATCTTGGGAGAAAGGGTAGCCTGCTTAGTGAACAAAGCCAGAGGTAGAACTGTGACATTTTTATTTATGTCCTCAGCGGCTTCGCCATGGTCGGAATGGCGGAACAATACATCTGCATGACCATTTGTCAATCCTGATTTGTACAGGATTGAATAATTATATTCCATTAAAAACGTGTGCCAGCATGCTTGTTGGGGAGACAGATCTTGGGGCTTCTTCCAGAATTCTAGATTCCGGTGATCCGTCCATATTTCAAAATGATCTCGGTCTATGAGATGGTGACGCCATTCTTTTAATGTGCGGATGATGGCGAGCAACTCTTTGTCATAGACAGGGTAGTTGCATTCTGCGGAGTCGAACGAGTGGGAAATGAAACCAGCGGGGTGCCAGTTTCCGTCTTTGAGTTGATATGAGAGCACAGCTCCTGAGGTGATGTCGGAGGCGTCGCATTCAATGTGAATGGGACGAGAAGAGTCAGGGTATGTGAGAAGCGGCATGGAGGTAACGATTTGTTTGAGCTTGGTGAATGCTGCTTTGCATTCTTCTGTCCATATGTAAGGGGTGTCTTTTTTTGTTAAATTGTTAAGCAGTCTAGCTGCATTGGTGAATCCTTGGATGAAACAACGGTAGTAGTTAGCCATTCCTAGGAATGACTGTAACTGTTTGAGATTATGGGGCTGGGGCCACTCCATAATAGCTTTTACTTTCGGTTCTTGCATTTCTATCCCCTCTTTAGAAACGACCATGCTGAGATAATCTACTTTGTCCTTGTGAAAGAAACATTTCAATGGCTTTAAATATAGATCATTTTCGCGTAGTTGTTTGAGGACTTCGTGAACTACTTCTACATGTTCTTCTTTGGTCTTTTTTGATGTGAAGATCATAATATCATTGATATAAATTACGATGACCGTGTACATATCGGAGAAGATGTCGTTGACCATATTCTGGAATGTGCCTGGTGAATTGCACATGCCAAAGTACATTACTAGGGGTTCGTAGGCGCCAATTGGGGTTGTGAATGCGCCTTTCCATTCGTCACCTTCTTTGATGCGAACGTTGTTGTAGCCCCATCACAAATCCAGGGTCATGAACATATCAGCACCCTTGAGTCGATCAATGAGCATGGGAATTAGGGGGAGGGGGTAATTGTTTTTCTTTGTATGTTCATTGAGATACCTGTAATCCATGACCATACGTTTTTTGCCATCTTTTTTCGGTATAAAAAATACAGGAGAGGTTTGATCCATTTTGGAAGATTGGATATAACCTTTGGCTAGCTCCTTTTCAATAAATATATGGACTTCTTCTAGTTCCATGTCGGACAAAGCAATAATATGACCCTTCTTTTTTATGAAATCAGGGTTGAGTTCTATCGCACGATCCCATGGCTTCCTGGTAGGCATGCGATGAGATTCCTGCTCTGAGAATACATTGAGGAAATCCCAGTATTCCTTGGGAACTTCTGTTTTCAGTTTATTGACTTCTTTGGTCGGTATTGAGTGCATTTCTAATGCGGGTGCGGCTTTACAGCGATCTGTGCAGCGCGGGAACAAGATGATTTTGTCGACCCAGTCGACGATTGGATTGTGGCGTGACAACCAGTCGTAGCCAATGATGAGGTCTTGATTACCCAGGAACGATATGAAGGCATCAACTGCTTCCGTGTGTGGGTTTCCTTTTTCATCATGAACAATGATTGTGATTGACACTTTTTCAGTAATTCTACCAATGGCTTGGTCTGAACCATCAGCGTTGAGTACACGGAATTCCTGTCCTAGCGGGATTCGTTCGAGTTTGTGTTCATCAACGTAAGTTGAGTCAATGAACGTGTGAGTTGCCCCTGAGTCTAATAAGGCCAGGGTATTGCCTGTCTTGGTCCAGCGCCATTTTCCATCTTGGATGGTGAATCCGTAAATTGTTGTGTCAAGTGAGAACTCAACGGGTCCTTGTGACCGGGCATAGCCAGTCGGTGCGAGGGTTTCATAAATATCGTAAATGTGAAGAATATTGGAATCATCACTATGTAATTTTTTTGTTTTTATGGTGGGAGAATTAAGCACTGCTTTATTGTTGGCAGCCGCACCCTTTTGGGATGCTCCCTCAACGTTACAGGAAGTATTCAAATTAGATAATACATGAGAAGTTTCATGGGTAGGTAATACAGTGGTACTACCATTGTTCGAATCACACAGTTCACTGTTCTTAGATTCGTGGATGAGTAAACAGGAAAAATGGTTAGAAAAAGAAGAGTCCAAAGGAACTACATAGTCCGATCTAGAATCACCTCGCTGCAATCTAGATCTTGTTAATTTAAAGAAATCTTTTCTTCCGATTCCTTTTTACTTTCTTGGGCAATTCATGCCTGCCAATATGCTTCCGCATCTTTATTGTCCCAGGAGGCATGGGAACCCAAGTGGCCATTGCTGGGCCATGCAGCTTGGGAAGAGACAATGAGGGCGGAGGAGGTAGGGGGAGTGGGAAGAGGTCATGACGAGTAATGAGGTTGTGAGGGACCAGGCTGATCAAACTGGAAGTATGTTGGATCTTGGAACATCTCCCTGTTCCTCATTTGTTGTGGTGGGGGGCGTGAGTGTTGAGGTTCTTTGCACTTGTGTGCAATGTGGCCAGTTTTCTGGCAATTGTAGCATGTGATGTTGGCCTGTGCTGGCCTCGCCTGTTGAGCTCCAATTTCCATCAGAGCACCCCTACCTGGTTGGGTTCCTGTTTGTGTAAAGTGCGGGGGACCATTGTGCTGGAACAGAATAAACCATTGTCCTCGTTCATATCGGATACGCTTGAATCGTTCTCCCATCTCGGTGTATTTATTAAGGGTTTGATCAAAGGTTAAATCTCCTTCGTTCTGAAGTACAGCGGTATAGATTTTATAGTCGACTGCTTTTCTGAGTAGTCTGACTGCAGAGTCGTCATCGATTTCTATCTCTTCCTTGAGAAATTGAAATTCGTTAAGGAACTCATTTGTGTGTCGGTTCCCCTGTCTCAAATTCTCAAGCTTGTTGTAGGCTTGTTCTTTATAGTCCACGATCTTGAAGTATTTTTCTATATCTTTCTTCAGATCATCCCATTCAGGCCATTTATCTTTGGCCAAGCCTTTTGAAATTCGAAGATGGGCAAATGCACTAGCATCACCCGACATCTGCATTAGGACTGTGGCAGCCTTTTCCTTATCTTCAGGAATAGGATGCCATTTCTGGGTTGACATCCATAGCTCCATGAAGAGCCACCATTTCTTGAACGTTGTACGTTTTCCGTCCCATATGCCAGGATCAGAAAATTTCTTGTCAAATCCTTTTGCCACATCTTCGGCTTTGATAGTATTCGAGATCTTGTTGATCTCATTCTTGATGTCTTCCCACGATGTGTTGGACATGCTTTAGTCGGCATAAAGGTAGATTGTGCGGGGTCGGTTATAGGGTTTTCGTAATTTATGTGATGGACGGAGTGAGTGCATATTTCAGTTGGCAAGAACTATTCGGTCTCGGGGGTTTATCTTCTTTTTCCAGCAAATGTCTGCAAGCCAATCATTTGCAAATTGTATGGCTGGATCTCCGTTAGGATATAATGCAGCGATGGGGGTGAGGAAGTCTTTGAGCTCCTGTGTACAAAAGGGATCGGAGCGACAAGCAGGCATATAATGCTGTAAAGGGAAAACTAATATCTCCCAGGCAGCTGCGGGGAGACCGTTGATGCGATGTGGCAGGTAACCACTAAGATGTCAATAGTTTTACGTCTGTGTTCAGACGTGGAAGGAACCAGGGTACTGACAGTTTTTTAACACCGTCACACCAATCACTAGGTGCGCTTGCAGCTATGCGAATGAGGGGGCCCCAATGCTATATGAGCAGAGCAACGTTATCCTTATTTGTTATGCTGGACGAGCATATGACTACTGATATATGGGTGTATGCCCGGAGTCCATCTAGTGGAGCTCGTACTTATTCTCCTTAACCCTGGAGTCGCAGGTTCGACCTCGTGAGAAGTCTAGTTCAAGTGAGACAAAACCTAAACCTAAGCTAAAGTGGCAATGAGGTGGAACAATTAGAACAGGTTATGACGCCCTGCAACATTTTATGATGAAGAGGAATGGAGAGAAACATGTGCAACAATGTACACGGGCAAGGGTAAGGAGAGACTAGATATTCCACTGAAGCCTAGGAACGATTCCCAGATAATGCCCAAGTGAACTAGACTGGGGAGCAGTCATAGTATCACCCAGGTATATATACAAGTGCCAAGAGTATTACTAATACATGACTAATATATCGTGAGAGATGGTACGATAGATAAGTAAAGGTACAACCAATAGCATAATGAGCTCTTATCTATGATGTCATGGTTCTAGACCAGTCACATGATCTGACATCATAGAGTCCAGGCCCTAATCACGTGATCATGGGAAGGGAAAGATAGGGGAAAGTCACGTGACCTAGTGTGACAAAATAAAGAGAAAAAGAGTAGCTATATGAGTATATGGGTTGAGAGTTAGGAAAATTAAATATGTATCGTAACAGGCTGAGGACGAGGAGGTGGAAATCATGGGAGGATGGGCTCAATGGCAAAGTGGGCACCTATGCTGAGCATGCCCTGGGGCAAACCAGAGACAAATGGGACATTGGTAGACTGGGCATGCAACCCGATTGTGCCCCAGTTGATGGCATTGGAAGCATGCTTCAGAGTAATGGGGGTGACTTTGAAGGAGGGGAGTACGACCAGCATTACCAGTCCAATAGGCCTCGACTCTATTCATAAGCACAGCTTCTTCAGAGTTGAGAGGGGATGATGAGGCCAAGGGTGTGGGCAGAGGAATGGGGAGTGGATCAGGAGAACCAATACGTTGTTCGAGAGTACCCTCCCTGTTATGATACATATTTAATTTTTCTAACTCTCAATATACACACTCGTAGTCTACATATTTTTCTCTTTATTTTGTCACACTAGGTCATGTGACTTTTCCCCTATCCTTTCTTTCTCATGATCACGTGACTAGGGCCTGGACTCTATGACATCAGATCACGTGACTGGTCTAGAACCATGATATCATAGATAAGAGCCCCTTTTGCTATTGGTGTACCTTTTTCTTATCTATGGTACCATTCCCACTATATATTAGTCATGTATTAGTAAGTAGCCTTGGCATTGATATATATACCTGGGTGGTACTACAACTGTTCCCCAGTCTAGTTCACTTGGGCATTATCTGGGTTCTATCCTAGGCCTTTGTGGAATACCTAGTTCTCCTTTTTATCTTCGCCCATGGATATCAGTTCATGTGTATCTTTTCCCCCTCTTCATTATAAAACGTGCCAAGCATCATACTTGGTTCTATTAGTGTTTCACCTCGTCGCCACATCAGCATAGTAGATTAGGACTTGTTTCACTCCCTAGTTAATTCCTGGACATATCTGTTCATGTCATGTAGTAATTCTCCAAATTTGAGCTGAAATCTGAGTTGAGCCAGAGTGGAACAGAGCTTGGAGTATACAGAATTGGTGATAGTATGGTGGAGTTTGGATCTGGCTTTGTGAGCTTCCACTCGGGTAAGGATTCCAAGGTGCTTTGACTATAGCATGGCTCTATAGAGGGCGTAGAGGGGAGAATCCATGTCGAGGTGTGATTCGATGGGAACAGCAAGACAGGAGGAGGATAGATAGTGGTACATGAACAATTCATAGTCCTGATCAGGCACATCCAGCCTGGTAGTGTGTGCATCATCCGGGAGGTTGACAGTGTCAACTCCAACTCAGATTGTGTCCAAGGGTGTGGAAACAAGGGATGTAGGTATGGGACCTTCTTCTTCTTGTGGCAGGGCCAGCAAGATACGAAAGGACATGGGTGAGGACTCATCTCCCCATCTGGATACTGAGATGGATGATTCAGTGTCTAATAATGAACTAAGAGCAGAGGGATCCTCCAATACCAATGCCTCAATGGCAGCTTCGGTGGTGTTGAGGGGAGTGGGATAGGTGATTGCCATGCTGGATAGTAGAAGTCTGCAGTTTAGTAGGTGTAGAGCAGTGGTGGGTAACTGAGACATGGGGAAAGGAGCAAGGGTGAAGTCTTTTATATTCTTCCAGAGTGGCTTTCGGATGTTTCAAGTTCCATTCTGGAATCCATGAGTCATCTTCTGGCAGGTATCCCTTCCATCAGATCAGGAACTGGCAGGACAACAGAACTCCGCAATGCTGGAGAATCTTCTCGATTTCAAATTCTTCTTTCCCTTCTACAAGTTCTGTGGGCTTCCATGTTAGATTGGGGCTGTGGACTTCCATTTCTCTATATGGGGAAAGAAGCAATGTGTGGAAGATGGGGTGGATTCTCCAGGTGCTGGGGAGGCAGAGTTTGTAGGATATCGGGGACAGTACCTGGGTAATGGTGAATGGCCCTTTCCAATTGGGGGCAAGCTTCAGGAAGGTGACAGAGCATTTCAGATTCCTGGCTTCTAGCCAAACCTTATCTCCCTTCTGGAAGGGGTGGAAATTCGATCAAGTCTGGTTGGACATCACTTGACAGGCCAACTCATGAGCAGCCAGTGCTTCATCTCTGGCTGCCAGTAGTGCCTTGACACATGTGTCTACTGTGGGGGTTTGCGATGAGGATTTGAGGATGGAAGGTAGAGGGATAGGTTCATAATCCATCATGAGGAAGAATGGGGATCATCCTGTAATGGAATGTGGTCTATGATTGTGGGCAAATTCAGCATGAGTGATGGAGTTTGCCCAGGTAGAGGGAGAATTTCTGCAATAAATGCATAGATAGGTTTCAATCTCCTGGTTAACTCTTTCTGTTTCCCCATCAGTTTGAGGATGGTATGCTGAGGATAATGTGAGGTCATATCTGAGTATATTTCTGAGGGCCTTGGCAAAAGTGGAGGTGAATTGAGGGCCCCTATCCAAGATGATTTTGGAATAAAGGCTGAATTGTCAATAGACTTTGTGGAAAAATAGATTGGCAATTCCCTCCATGAACATGGTGGACAAGGTTGGATATAAAATCACCCCCTTAGTAAGCCCATGGTCGACCATGACCAAGAGAGTGTCAAACCTGGTGTAGGGAGGAAGGCCGGTGTAGGGAACACTGGTTCCCTGCATGTGTACTGCGCGCACCATCACACTTCAGTCCACTCCCGGTCCTCTCCTAATCGTCCGTTCCGCTCGTTCCGCATGTCCCTATCCCCCTGTTGGTGAGTTATTCTCTTAATTCTCACGAACTATTAATACAGTACAATGCCGGGCCCGGTTGTGTCGTGTTTACATACCACCGGGTTTCGGCCGG
>JBBPJV010001043.1:0-11869 GCA_038088915.1 Sutorius aff. eximius
CTTCTTCACACTCATCATTCCATTCCCAGCATACATTCTTCTTGGTGAGATTGAGGAGGGGACGTGCAAGATTAGAGTAGTCTGGGATAAAGCACCAGTAATAATTGGTGAATCCCAGGAACGAGTGGAGTTGAGTGAGGGTCTGTGGCACTGGCCAGTCCACGATCCCATTGAGCTTTACTGGATTTATGGCTAGCTGCCCTTCATTAATGACCAGTCCCAGGTAGTCTATCTCCTTTGTAGCGAACGTGTGCTTCTCTAGCTTCAAGTACAGGTCAAGTTCCTCCATGTGCTGTAACACCCATCAGGTGCACTCTCCATGAACCTTATCATTGGACAAGAAGATCAGTAGGTCATCCATATAGATAATCAGCCATCCTTCAGTGATCATGTCATGAAAGGAGTCATTCATGAACCTTTGAAATGTGGCTGGTGAGTTCATGAGCCTGAAGAACATTATGGTGGGCTCAAAGAGTCCACGATGAGTGTTAAAGGTGGCCTTCCATTGGTGGCCATCCTTGATTTGTACATTGTTGTACCTCCATTGAACATTGAACTTAGTGTACACATTTGATCCTTTGAGTTTGTCTATCAGCAAGGAGATGAGGGGCAGGGGATACCCATCACAGATGGTGTGCTGGTTCACATATCGGTAGTCCTGACACAGTCGCAGTTTTCCATCCTTTTTCTGGACAAAGAAAAAGAGGGAGGCTTGCTTCGATTGTGAGGGGCAGATTTTGCCTGCTTTCAGGTTTTCTTCAAGGAATTTGTTCAAGGCTTTTTCTTGGATGGTGTTAAGCTTGTATGGGGTGGAGATTCTGGCTTTGAATTCGGGTTTTATGTTGATTTCATGGTCATAAAGTTGAGAGGGAGGAATGTGGTTGCAGGATTCCTTAGCAAACACGTTCTCAAAGGCCTTGAATGCCTCAGGGAGTTCAGTAGCCTTCTTGGTTCCTAGTGCGTCTGTGGTGAGTTGTGTAGAGATAGTAGTGGTGGCGATGGAGGATACAGGCAAGTATCTGCCATTCTTAGAAGAAATCCATCCACAGTGAATGGCATGTTGGTGGGTATCTATCTGCCAGGTTCTGGGAGTCCACTCATTGATATAATTGAAGAGATGCTGGTCGGTCTTCATGGACCATATCACGTGTTTGATGGGTGTTCCCATTTTGGGTCTTTGGAAGTGTTTGTTGTGTTGGTCTAGGTCATTCTTGTAAAGCCAGTGGAGATCCCGTGATTGGTCTTTGGATTCATCAACTTCCAGGGTTCTCTTTTCCCAATCAATTCAAGGGTTCATGATTTTGAGCCATGGAATCCCCAATATAACGTTCTGAGACCCACAGTTCATTGCATGGAAGGTTTGGCACATAGCTATGCTATCGATGTAGATAAAAAGATCTGCCTGGAACTGGATGACCTTGGTTTGATTGGGTGACCCATCCACATTGTTGATCAAAATAGGTTGTTTAAGGTGGGATATGGGAATTCGGTTTTTGCAGGCAAATAAGTTGTCAATGCAATTGATGTCTGCACTGGAGTCCACTAGGGCAAATGTGTTGACGGTTTTCAGGAAGTGCACAGGTTGTAAGAGTTGCAATGCAATTCTAATGGATTTAGAAGACTTGGAATCTACCTGAGCACATACAGAGGAGGTACATTGTGTCGATTGAGTCCTCCTTCCTAAAAACCCGGTTCTAGTTGAACTCTCCCCACCATTTCACTTTCTTCATTGTCATCCACCTCCATTAACCTCGGCAGGTCTTCCTTTTCTTTGACCTGCTGTACTTTGGATTTTGTAACTGTGAAAGGTAGAATTGTTGGTTTAGGTTTTGGGGGAGATGTTGCCTTGCAGTTGGCTGTGTTGTGCTCAGGTTTGCAACACCTGAAACAGAGGTTCTCTCTAAAACACCTTGCCCATTCTTCTGGGGTTAGCTTTCCTACTTTCACAATGTCCACTTCCATTGCGTTCAAGTCCTTTGGTTGAGCAATGGGAAGCACCCTCAGGTGGTAAGGTAGATGGATCATCTGTCATCTTTTGATAGCTTGGGCTTGATCCCAGCGCATCTGAATCAAAAGAGCTTTCTTCTACCAATCAGTGACAGTGGTGGGGACAGTCTCCAGTCCCATGACTTTCTTCATGAGGGCAGCAGGGATTCCCATCTGATAGTATGAGATGAGAACCAATGCTTGGGTGACTTCCACTATGGCTACTTTTGCTTGGAAGTCAGTGTTGTAGGTAAGGAGGGTGGTGGTGTAATCTCCTCCTCTCACTTTGACTCTTGTGATAGCCAGCCAAGACAAGGCATTGGCTATAGTGTCGTGGTGTTTGAACAAGGCACAGAACTCCTATACAAAGTGGTCAAAGGTTCTGAGGTCTAGGGTAGTACCTGATAAGGCTTTAGTCCAGAACGTGTGGGCCCAGGTGAGGGCCAATCCTGTCTTCATGTATGAGAGGCCAAAGCCAATTTGTTTGGTGGCAGAGTTATAGATCTCGGCATTGATAGCCAAGTATACCTGGACTTCATTGAGCCATGGTTCTGCTTTGGTGTAATCTCCATCAAATGCAGACAGAGGCAAGATTCGGAGTTCAATGGGTTTATTGGACATAGTACCAGAAGTTCAGGTAGGATTAGCAGCAATGGGTGGTAGTGGAGGTTGAGGAAGTGAGAGGGGATATGGGGTTAGAGATAAAGATGAGGCAGGGATCTCAGGTGGGTCTTGCCACAGGGAAGGGGTAGTTGGTCTTTCAGTGGTGGCTGAAGTAGGCTCAGATAGAGATAAGGATTGAGCTAACACTTCAGTGACAGGTGCAAGACAGGCTTCCTTTGTCTCAGAGGTGGGATGTTCTTCAGCTGTTGTGGAGGGTCTAGATGGCAAGGTGATAGGAGAGTCTTCTGATGAGATAGCTGGTGATGATGGTCGAGGAAGTACAGGAGTTCTCCAGCTAGGAGACAATCTGTAAATTTGAGGAGGAATGGTGATGGCTTACACAAGGGTAACCATTCAAGTAAACACTAGTTCTATTGTTATGACTGTTCCAGGTAGAACCAGGTGTAGCTCTTGATAATCACCTACAACCACTAGGATCTAGGGTTGAGGGTGATGGTGTCTATGAGAGTCGTAAAGGCAAGGGTAGATGAGCTGCCTTAGGTGTGGCAACAAGACACATTCAAGGGGGGAACTACCACTCTACAGTGGGTAGAGACTGTCAAGGACAAAGGACAAAGGAGGCGAGAGACACCTGAGTCAAGAGGACAAATGTCCAACAAAGTAGGGACACAATGCCCACGAAGTACTCCCTTTGTAGAAGGAGGGTCGAGTGTTGAGAGTGGAGCTAGTCTCAAAGAAGGTCACTCTAGGCAAAGCCTAAGTGGAATATAAGTGGTGATTGCAGATGATGAGAGTACAAGAGAGAACTAGAATGGGGAACTATCTACTTAGGCTACAGGTTTATATAGTATTAGGCCCTGGAAAAGAGTTACCCTTTCAGGTAGGTATTATGTAATCAAGAGATGAAGCAGGGCAGAGAGGAGTGAAGGAAATACTATGCTGGGTGAAGATGACCTCAGAAGGTGCAAGAAGTCAGCATAGGGAAAGAGATGAAAGTTTATAACAAGAGACATAGAGTTGAGACTAGTAGTACAGTAGGAAGAGAGAGAGAAAGAAAAGGAAATCATAACAGGCAGAAAATTACCTCTTTAATGAGGCCATGATTGACCACAACCAATAATGAGTCAAACCTGGCCAATGGGGAAAGGTCAGTGATCAGGTTGCATGAGATTTGTTGAAAGGGGTGGATGGCCATGATGGGGATTAGGATCAGCTGAGACAAAGCCTAAACTATAGGACTGAATCAATGAGGTGGAGCAATAGAACCAACTATGACACTTGGCAACATTTACAGGAAAAGAGGATACATGTGCAACAGTGTACATGGATGAAGATGGAAAGGAGAACCTAGATATCCCACTCAGGCCTAAAGGTAGACTCCAGATAATGCCCAAGTGAGCTAGATTGGAGAACAGTCATAGCTGCACCCAAGGTATATATATATTTGCCAAGACTATGACTAATACATGACTAATATATCATAAGAGATGGTATGATAGATAAGAGAAAGGTACACCAATAGCATAAGGAACTCTTATCTATGATGTCATAGATCTAAACCAGTCACATGGTCTGACATCATAGAGTCTAGATCCTAGTCACATGATCATGGGAATAGAAGGATAGGGGAAAGTCATGTGATGAGTGTGACAAAATATAAAGAAAAAAGATGTAGTTATGAGGATTTGAACTGAGAGTTAGGAAATTTAAATATATATCATAACATCAGCAGTGGGGTGGTTAGGTGAGTATTGACCTTGTTCTGCTGGCAAATGCCACACCCCTCAATGTATTGTTGGATGAAGGAGGTGAGGCCTGACCACCAGTGGTTGCAAGAGATGAGCAGGTGGGTTTTAAATATACCCAGGTGGCCTGTGGATTCATGGTCATGGCATGATTGGAGGATGGAGTGATGGAGGGTGGGTGGGATGTAGGTCTGACCTTGGTATGCAAGGATCCCATTCGTGTAGGAAAAGTCAGCAGTGTGAGAGCAAAGGAATTTTGGAAGAGTGGGATTGTTAAGGTACTTGAGCATGAAGGGGTCTTCAGCCAACAATTTGGTGATGGCTTCAGTGATGGTAAACTCTGTGAGGGTGACAAAGAGACTTGGGGGAAGCAGGGTGATGGCATCATTGTCTGCAGTAGGAGGGGAGTGATCTGATCTGCAAGAGAGGGAATTGAGGGCAACAAGAAGAGATCTAGGGATGTGGGTCATGTGCAGGTCGAAGTTGGTGAGGTTGAGCAACCACTGGGCTTGCTGTCAGTTCAGGTGCTGAGGTTGTTTAAAGTAAAGCAGATTTTTGTGATCAGTGAAGGCCTGAACCAGGTGGACAGTGCCCTGGAGGTAGTGCTTCCAGGCCTTGAGTGTGCATATGATAGTGAGGAGTTTGCAGTCAAAGATGTCATAGTTTCACTCCATAGGACCAAATGATTGGAAGAGGTAGGAACAGGGGTGCCAATCCCTGTTCTTGTTGGCTTGTAGTAGGATTCTGCTGGAGGCAGCAGCTGAGGCATCTGTGGCAATGGCAAATGGTTTGGCTGGATCCAGCTGGAGGAGGATCAGTTTGCTTTGGAACAGGTCCTTTAGGTGTTGGAATGCCTGTTGGCAGGTGAGGTTCCAAGCCCACCAGGTGTTACAATATGTATTTAATTTTCTTTTCTTAACACTCAATGCATACACTCGTAGACTATAGTTTTCTCTCTTTATTTTGTCACAATAGGTCACATGACTTTCCCCTATCTTTCCTTTCTCATGATCACATGACTAGGGCTGGGACTCTATGATGTCAGACCATGTGACTGGTCTAGACCCATGACATCATAGATAAAAGCCCCTTATGCTATTGGCTGTACCTTTCTCTTATCTATCATACCATTTCCATCATATATTGGTCATGTATTAGTCATAGTCTTGGCACTTGTATATATACCTGGGTGATACTACAACTGTCCCCTAGTCTAGTTCACTTGGACATTATCTAGGATCACTCCTAGGCTTAAGTGGAATACCTAGCTCTCCTTACCCTTGCCTGTGGTCCTCATATCACATGTTCTCTTCCCATTCCTCTTCATCATAAAACATTGCATGGCATCATAGCATGTTCTATTGGTTCCACCTCATTGACTTTAGCTTAGGTTTTGGTTTCGTCTCACTTGAACTAGACTTCTTTATGAGATCGAACCTGTGACTCCAGGATTAAGGAGAACAAGTACACACACTGCTAGAAGGGCATAGGGCATACACCCTTTAATCAGTAGTCATATGGTCATCTGCCATTATAAAAAAGAATAAAATTGTTCTGTCCATAGTGCAAAGGGCCCCCTCTCTCATGTGGCTGCAAGTACATCAGGGATTGGTGTGATGGTGCTAAAAAACCATCAAAAAACCTAGTTCCTCCCACGTCTGAACCAGATGTTAAACTGCCACCATCTTAGGGGTCACCTGCCCCAACTTGTCAATGATCTCCCAACAGCTGCCTGGGAGAATTTAGTTTTCATTACAGAGTTATATGCCCCCCTGCCACAGAGATCCTTTTAAAACTCAGGATCTTGAA
This sequence comes from Sutorius aff. eximius, assembly GCA_038088915.1. Lineage (NCBI taxonomy): Eukaryota > Fungi > Basidiomycota > Agaricomycetes > Boletales > Boletaceae > Sutorius > Sutorius aff. eximius. The sequence continues at coordinate 6,165 of JBBPJV010001043.1, forward strand.
GAATTCCTTACCCTCCTTGCTAACCTCTACCCAAACAGAGACCCCACCATCCTCTTTGCTCATGATTGGCTTGCAGACATTTGGTGGGAAAAGAAAATCAATTCCTATGATCAAACAGTTCTTGCCAACCAAAGAATGTGATCACTCTGCCCATCACATAAACTCTGTTCTCCTTATCACCACCCTCACACAATATACTACTACAGATAAAATATGTCAACCTTTTGGAACAATATTAAAGATGAGATCGACAAGATTTCGACAGCAATCAAATTGGATAATGCTATGAAAGGGTTTGATAAGAAGTTCTCAGACCTCAGCATCTGGGATGGCAAAAGAGCCACATTTAAGAAATGGTGGCTGTTTATGGAACTTTGGATGTCTACACAAAAATGACATCCATTACAAGAAGAAAGGAAAAGGCCACTGCCATTCTCATGCATATGTCTGGTGATGCAAGTGCCTTCACCCACCTATAAATCTCAAAAGGGCTCATCAAAGATAGATGGCCTGATTGGGACGATCTCAAGAAAGATATTGAAAAATATTTTAAGATATCAGACTACAAGAAACAAGCTTACTCGAAGCTTGAAAATCTCTGACAAGGCAATAGGAGAACAATGGAGTTCCTCAATGAATTCCAATTCCTAAAGGAGGAAATCGAGATCAATGATTGTTATGATAGCTCCTGGGACGCCCTGGTAATCTTTTTCTCTTCCCTGTCCTTGTACTAAACCATGTCCTGCCTGACACTCAGACTATCTATTTCTCCTGCCCCTATCATTGGACTACTTGATAGTGGCTTCATTCCCTCCATCTGCAGTGCCTCCACTGACCTCTGAGCATGAGGCCTCCTAGTTTAGTTCTCTCCAGTCATTCCATCTTGACAGAACTCTGTTACTTATCTTTTTGCTCATCTTGTCTCACATAGATTTGATCAGTCTATATCTGGGTATGCTCCGTTTCACCTCTATCCCCTTTTCAAGGGTTTTCCCCAATCAGATAGTACTACCACATCCTCAGGACTACTTCACAGACTTCTGTCTCATTCCCGAATTCCAGTAGTAATTTGTATTTAAACAACTAGTCAATATTCCTGTACTCTAGTCTTAGCGTAACTGGAATACAACACTATCATCTCCCTGATCTACTCGATCTCTCTTTGAACACTTGATTTGGTCTGGACTTGTTCAAGCCAACCTACTCAAAACCTGCCTAGGAATACTCCAGTGGAACCCCAGGACCTCCAATGCATGTATAAACGGTCATGCCCTACTCCAAGTCAGACTAGGCATAATATAACACATGTCATGGATGGTGAATTTGTTGAGGTGTCTGTAACAAGCCCAAGGAGGAACTCATTAAGGGCGAGGTGAACCTCTAACCCTAACCCCAAGCACACAGCATTGGAGGGCCATCCAATGATGCGCTAACGATGATCTAATAGAGAGAGAACCAGCTATGATGCCCAACAATGGTGTATGATGATGAGAAGGAATGGACTAGTCTAGTATGAGCCTCAGCACTGGAGGGGAAGCATAGAGCAGCTGAGGCCACTCCCCCTTAGACCCAGGTAATGCACAGGTTGACAAGACTGGAGGGAATCCAGTCTGTCTCACGATGCCCTTTATATATGCAAAGGGCCAGCACACAGACCATGCTGTGCCAGTACCCCGAATACTAAATAAGGGTACAAGTACATAAGAGAAGGTGGTGACATAGAGGACTAGACTATGATGTAATGGTCTAGACCCTATGACATCATAAGTAAGGTAAAAGTCTGTAAGTATGTATGGTCACATGACTAGGTCACGTGCCAGGGATGGGAAGGTTAATCATGTGACAGGATTGGGTGCGGACCGATCACATGAGCTATGGTACAGGAAATACAACTAAGTCCAATGTATGAGTGTAGTTCAGAATGTAGTGAATGTGTAGTACTAGCTAGGCTAACCCTAGACTAGGATAAATGTTAGGTTAAAGGGAACGGTATCATAACAGTGTCAGTAGTCCTGACAGGATTGAAGTTTCCCATCCTTCTTTCTGATGAAAAAGAACAAGGAGACCTGTTTGAACTGGGAGGGTCTGATCTTTCTGGAGGCTAGATTCTTGTCTAGGAATTTGTCAGCAGCCTCTTTCTCATCAGGGGATAGGTGGTAGGTTTTCCTGATTTTAGGGGTAAATCTTTCTCCTGGTTCAATTGCATGGTTGTAGGCCTATCACAGGGGTAGGGAGTTTGAGGCTAATTTGGAGAACACTTCCACAAACTTACAGTATCGTTCTGAGATCATGGTGGGGACCATCTCTTGCATGGACTCAAGTTTGGTCAAGATAGAGGTCTGGGTAATGCATGGGATGAATCTAGTGCCCCATTTTACCCATCTTGGCATCAGGGTGGTAGTTTCCTCTCAGGCCACTCTTTTGCAAGTGTAGACATGTTTAGAGGGGGTGATTTTGTTGAGGAAGGCCCACAGGTGGTCATCATATTCTTCATACCTGTGGATGTGTCATGGAGTTCTTGCAATGTGGGTGAACTTTTTGTTGGAGCATCAGAGGTCTGTGGAGTGGTCAGAGTATAAATTTCAGGATTGATCTACCTCCCCAGGGATCATGATCTGGTTGAGTCGCCAGTTGATTTTTGTGTTGGCAGTTTTTGTTATGTTAGTTCCTGGTATGCCCTGGTAACCTTTTTCTCCTCTTTGTCATTACATTAACTACACCCATCCTACCACCTGAACTACATTTTCTTTTGTGTCTACTGTTAGAACTCTCAGGTAGCCACCCCATTTCCCCCATTCAAAGTGCCTCTGCTGACCCTTCTGGGCATGAGGTCTCTCCTCCTAAACCTCATTTACTCCCTGTTCCACAACCTTGTCAATGCGGAACTCCATTACTTACTTGAACTCCTTGGTTCTTTACCTAGATCCAATTAGGTTACATCCAGGCTCACCCCATTTCACCTTATATCCTCTTTCCAAGGGTTTTGTCATATCCATCATCCCACTCCTAATTGTGCCTCCTCTGTCCATCCTCTGACATTCTCCAGTCATTTCTAGCCTTTCTCACATGTCATCTGTTATGATTTTACAACATTTTCTCCATTTCATCTGATGACTTTATGATTACTTTACAAATTAGTCCCTATCCCCTGACCCCTATGTCAGGACACCCTCCTCAAGACCCCTCTCTGACAACCATCATGCATCACCAGTCACTAGGGAAACATGCAGTCATTGCCATGACAACTGCCATCAGTTGCCTTGACTACCATCTGTCAAGCAATGGTCATGACAATGCCAATACCCTCACATTCCACTTCCTCAGAAAATGTGTTTGCATGGACCTGTCAGCACTGGCTGTCACCTCCTGGATGGTTGCTATGCAACCACAGACATCCATCCAATAGCAACATGTTGGGGATGTTTCATCCACCACATGGCTGCCCATGTTCATCTGCAGCTACTGTTGCTAAGCACCTGCAGGCAGTAATGGACTGACAGCTGCCAGCGCCCACTGTCATTGAAGATGTCTTAGGTTGACACCTGTCATGGTTGCTATGTTACCATTGTTCTACTAGTATAGCAGTAGGATTAGTCATGTTATAGCCAGAGGTCTGTATAAGACCTGCATACAACAGACTGGAAACCTCAGTCTAGTTCACTTGGGCATTATCTGGGATTTAAAAACCAGGCCTCCAACAAGTGGAACATCTAGTACTCTGCTAGAAGCATATCCATCCCACTGGTACTTAACAGTACTCCTGTGATTGGGCATCTAGGTGGTGTTGTGGGCTTAGCTTTTCAGGTCTCGCCTCACTTGAACTAGACTTGGTCTACAAGTCAATGAACCCAGACTGCAGGGTCAAGGAGCTAGTGTGTGTTCACTTGATGAACATTGGGCAGACATCCAGAAATCAGTCATTATCCACCTGTCCAGTGGTTAAAGGGATAAATGTTGCTTTCCCCATAGTGCATTAGGGGCTCCTCTTGTTGGACAGCTGCAAGTATCCCACTCAATTGGTGTGTAGGTGTTAAAAAACCTACTCCAATCCAGTTCCCCCACACTACCCAACGTCTACCCATGTATATCAAGCTACACACTTGCTCACTTGTTGGTTTACAGGAAAGGTTTAGTGTCTAGCCAGAAATGCTCAGAACGGTTTTGTGTAAAGCCAGAAATGCATAGGAAACACAAAGGAATATTTGATGGCACAACAGAACTGTGCTAGGAGGAAATTTCACAGGTTTCAGGAATACTGGCATCGCAGGAATAGCGACTAAGGCCAGAAAACTCACAGAAACTCATCATACAGAAGAACACAGAGAAAGGTGCTATTCGTGAAGCTACATTGCTGTAATAGCCACAATCATGTCTACCGAGGAGCAACAGAGAAGAGAACAGCATTACAGAGAGCGCCATGAACGAGAACAACGCCAAGGCAATACATCAACCAGATCAGGATCCGAAGGAAGGATGTCAACCTCATGGCAAGATGTCAAGGACAAGATTGACAAGATCTCCAACATGATCAAGGTGGAAGATGCTGCCAAGAACTTAGATAAGAAGTTCACCAATCCCAGAAAATGGGATGGATGAAGAAGCATGTTCTGCAAGTGGTGGCTATTTATAGAGCTTTGGGTCTCTACACAGAAATGGCACCCCTCACATGAGAACAAGGAGAAAGCCACAGCCATATGGATGCACATGGATGGCAAAGCTGCAGCCTTCACACACCTCAGAATCCACAAGTGTCTAGAGAAAGACACCTGGCCAAAGTGGGATGATCTCAAGAAGGATGTCAAAAAGTACTTCAAGATCGCAGACTATAAGGAGATGGAATACTCCTGGTTGGAGAACCTTCGACAGGGAAACAGGTGAGTCACAGAATTCTTAAATGAATTCCAGTTCCTGAAGGAAGACATTGAGATTGACGATGAGACCACAGTCAGGTTACTGCGCAAGGCCATCTCATACCCCATTTATACAGCTGTGTTGCAAGCAAAAGGAGACCTCAAGTATGAGGACACCCTGAACAAGTATGCTGAGATGGAAGAACGTTTTGAGAGGGTCAAGTACAAATGAGGAATGCACTTCAGGCCATTCCATTGCCCTCAGCACAACAGATCCCATTTCACAGTGACTGGTATGTGTTACGATTTGTTTCCCTTTTTATTTCCTTCGTCTCACAGTCTAGCTCGCATTCCTAATGCTCGCTACCCTGTAGACCCCTTTGGCTTCTCCTTCGTCTCACTGTCTAGCCCGCATTCCCATGCTCGCTATACGGCAGACCTTGTAGCCGTTCCTACACTTCGGTGTCCGAACCTCATGGACTACACTTCTCCTATCACGTGATTCTTTTACTCACGTGACTATTATCCTTTTCGTAGCCATTCCCACGCCACCAGCGCGGATCATGGACTACTGCTTCCGATGACTCACCTCACAGTTCGTCATCTTAGATTGCCTTTCTCCTTATGTCCTACATGAGTCCCCTTTACGGAATCCTGGTGTTCCTCTTCCCTTTACTGCCGGATATCCTAATATGACCTATTCCTTTCCTTCCGTCTACCCTGGACCCACGGCTCTCCATTGTATTCCTACTATAGATCTCTCACCCTCGGACCCACGGCTGTCCGTTGTATTCTTAGCATAGATCTCTCCGCCTCTCCTCTCGGCTCTCCGACAGGATATACCTTAGTATCTCT
>JBBPJV010001044.1:0-11867 GCA_038088915.1 Sutorius aff. eximius
CGATGACCATGATCATCACAATCGCCATGGCCACCATGGCCACCACGGCCACCACCGTAAGCACCACAAGAGTTTCTTGAGGCGCATCCACCGCGCAATCAAGGCGCTCGGTCCCTGGGAAGGACGTGCAGTAGCTTTTGTGCTCGGTAAGAGATGACAGTCCCACCGTTTTTTCGTGTTGATTTATTGCTTGATCAGGCTGTGGTATCGGCGTTCTTCTCAGGATGTTCTGGGTTCTGTCCGTTCTTGCTTATCGTACCGTACGCGGTGAGCGCGGTGAAGAGACCCTCGATCGTGAATACATCTTGTACGAGCAGGTTCCCGAGACCGTGTTTGCTGTTCCGCCGCAATACGTTGACGAGAAGGTCAACATGGAGGCACATGAGGAGATTGAGGAATACAAGTAGGTATCCCGTACTATATTTGGAGCATCTCTCTTCGTCCTACTCAGTGTAGCAACGCAAATGCGTTTCAATCTTGGGCCGGTTGTTTTTGCCTCTAGTTACAAGCCTGTCATACATGTCTCCATTTCTGATTGAATTTCCTCTTTCTGATTGGTTCTGCCCTGTTATCCTTTGATCTGATATTTCTCGACTGGACTCCACGCTCGTTTGAATAGCCTGTGTTGTATTTCACCTCCCGTATTTATGTAGCGGAGAGAAACGCTCCGTGTTGCCATACATATCTATCCATTGAGGTGAACTCGATTGGTGGACAAGTGTAGTTCGCTGCTGAGTACCAACGATTCCCCAGTGATCGAACACTGAGCTCTATGAATATCAGTAGGAGAGTCGTGACTCACCACGATTATAACCTCAACGAGGTTTGTCTACAGCCAGGCTGTCACTGGGCCAACCGACCTCCTGGCACCGTTTCCGGTCCTCGCACTTGTCAAAGCTCCACTGACAGTTTTCAGGCGTCTCTCTGACATCTGTTCTGCCACCCTGTCAACCTTTTGAGCGTGCTGTTCATGTCGTCGGGGGACGAACTTGAACATCCGGTGTTTTCAAACCTGGATCGTGGCATGCGCAGCTCATCCAGCATCCTTCGTGCTGCGTGGACAGGACAAAAAGGTCGGGACTGCCCATGTAAGCCGGTGTTAAGGCAGTCTATGATGAGACAGTTGATCACCGCGTGCCATTGAACGACTGGTTTTGTGGTATTATTATACGGTAGAGTAGCACATAGCGCACCATTGCGTGTTGAGTAACTGACGCTCCGTCACAACGACAGCCGAGGTCAAGCTTTGGTCCCGTCTAGACTACGACTTGAGTTGCGGCTCACCAGTCACTACATTCAGTGGATTCGTCATTCCAGGGGAGGGTGGTCAGCGGGGTTTCAATTCGGAGCCACCGAGGTGTGGATAATCAGTAGATTGTGCTCGGGAATGTAAGGTCAGCATGATCTATTGACCGATCTACACCCCTTGCCGATTCTACCTGTCGATCACACTCTCCGAGACGGCCACTGGCGACATAGGCGAACAAGCGAACGTCAGGTTGTAGTTACTAACCAACTGAAACTAAATTGACAGGACAAGCAAGCGTAGCCTATAGGAGAGCTACTACACAGCCGCGCCTAATTCCACTCATATATGAGAGAGATCTGTAATGCGACAGGAATATAAGAATTTCTTCTCCCTAAACTTTTACCATTTCATCTCAGCCTCGGCAGGACTCTGAAAAGACGTGGCATTGTCCGTATCCAACTACTAGGTGCCTGTTGCACAATCAGTCCCATCCAGTGGTAATCATGGGGATTCGACTCCTTGAAGTCTTCTTTGTCTGTTTAGCGTTGTACCTCGTTGTCCGACTTGTCTGGAGACAGAGGACTCCATTCCCACCCGGACCTCAAGGGTGGCCACTCATCGGGACCTTGCTCGACACGCCCAATGATGCGATCTACAAAGCCCTGGGCCCTATGAGTGTAAAATATGGCAAGTACATATTCGCCTGACACGAATCGTGTAGCGGGTCGCTCAGTCTATGCTAGGTCCTCTCATGTCCATCACTTTGATGGGCAGACGATTCGTTGTCCTCAACTCCCACAAAGTAGCGAAAGATCTGCTCGAGAAGAAGAGTGTTATCACGTCCAACAAGCCTCATATTACGATGGCCTCTGACCTCGTTGGTTGGGGGAATAGCACACCTTTTCTGCAATATGGTGACGCGCACCGAAAGCATCGAAAGTTGTTTCATCAGCAGATTGGCACCAAGAATAGCCTTCGAGCGTTTTACCCAATCAAAGAAGCGGAAACGAAACGATTGCTATGCAATATACTGAGGAATCCTGATGATCTGATTGCTCATTGTTACAGGTATAGTATCGATCGTCTTCTGTGTGATCGTGTTAATGTGGCATCCGGGCAGAATGGCCAACGCGGTGATCTTGAAGATCTCGCATGGTTATACCGTCGAGGAAGATGATGACCCACTTGTGAAAATGGCTAACAAAGTTATGGAGATGTTCGTGATAGTCACGACGCCCGGACGATTCCTAGTTGACATCATTCCGGCCTGTGCGTTTCATGGTTCCGTTGCATCCGTTTTTCGGTTAATTTGAGGGGTTCGGCTAGTGCGATACTTGCCCGAGTGGATCCCAGGAGGTGGCTTCCACAAAGATGCAAAACTGTGGCGAAAACTGCTGATGGAGACATTGAATACCCCTCACGAGTTTGTTTTGGGGCGCTTGGTATGCTTATGTTTTTCGTCAGGGCGGCGCACATGTAAGTTGATGACAACTTAGGCAAAGGGCGATGCTGTACCATCGGTCACGTCGCGACTGCTTCAGGAGGGTGTTACTCCTGAGGGTGAAGAAATTTTAAAATGGGTTTCTCTCTCTATGTACCTCGGTATGGTTCATGCACAAGTGGTCTGATTTACATTGAACACGACTCCATGATTCAGGTGGATCTGATACCGTTCGTGGCTCTTTTCGCCAATGAGAAAACACATCTGAGGGTTACAATCACAGGCACCAAACGCGTTATCTGCATTTTTCCTTGCCATGACAATATTCCCAGATATCTTCAAGAAAGCACAGGCAGAAGTGGATACTGTCGTCGGAAACGAGAGGCTTCCGACAATGGACGACCGTGAAGTACTTCCGTACGTGAATGCGATCTGCATGGAACTTCTTAGATGGCACGTGGCGGCTCCACATAGTATGTGTGCCTATCTTGTGCTCTTTCCGGTCTGACTGAAGTATATATCACACTAGCGACACGTTTAACGACGGAGGACATTACCTACGATGGGTATTTTATCCCGAAGGGCACGTCTTTTCTGGGAAACCTCTGGTCGGTTGCCTGAGGAAAGTGAAAACTGTTTTATGTCTAACTCTGTTACAGGTACATTCTGAGTGATCCAAACGCGTATCCCAATCCAGATGTGTTTAACCCAGAGAGATTCCTTGGTGAGGACCAGCAGCTCGACCCACGGGAGGTGTGTTTCGGATACGGAAGGCGTGTGTGTCCGGGGGCGCAGCTGGTAGACATGACGCTCTTTGCGTGTGTCGCGATGGCGCTGGCAACGGTGAATGTGTCGAGGTGTGTCGAGAATGGCGTAGAGTGTGTACCAAAATATGACGTCAAGGAGGGGTCCATACGGTGCGTTCATTGGATCGCTCTGTTATGAATTTACTAACGACTGGACTCGCAGTCACATCAAGCCATTCAAGTGTCAGATCACACCGCGATCGAAGAAGGCAGAGGATCTGCTACAAGGTTGACACGACTGATGGCTTGGTTGGTCTCTGCGTTCGATTTCGAGTCCTCACAACGAATACACGAGTTGTTAATTTTCCCGATTGGGATTGGGTGTCTGTGGGCACTCATGCTGTGCAAGAACTTTGACTGACACATTCGTAATTGCAATGCATTGATTAAGTTTGGTGCGGGATTTTTAAGCCTGTTGTACTTTATTTCACAAAGCGGTCGTTACTAAGATGATTGTTAACACCATCTACTGCTTTTCAGTCAGGCTGGATCATCAGCGCAGAGATGGCCAGTATTACTTCTGACACTACTAGGTTTGTAGCTTCTGGGAGACCAGCAATTTCTGATCCGGATTACCACAACATCTCTCGACCAAGCCGAATACATGTTACAAATGCAGGCCTGTCAAATAATTTGCGGATCCGGCTGATGATATAATATGAGACTGAAGGCTGTGGTGTGAGGCAGGTTAAGGCAGGGTTTCAATTTCCGGCCTGATCGCCGTTCGCAAAGTGCCGGATTTTTCAAACGTCCTCACAAACATGGATGCTAAGTAAAGGGTCCAGGGACGAATTTGGGGTCAATCTGAGACTGGGGCTCAATTTATCTGACCATGTTTGCCAATCAAAACTCAAACAGAGAGCCAACTTGCTTCCCTTTGTATTGTTAGCTGCTTGTGTTACAATGGGATTGGCAGCATGCTGTTGTGACTGCTAACTGTACTTCCTAGGGGTTCAAGGATGAAACTAAGAGAGCACAGGCAGAGATGACTGATGCTCAACAGGGGTGTTCTGCCAGGGGCTAGTGTACATGACTTGTAAGTACAGTTTATAAATGATCACCCATCCTCAGGTAAGACTGTGGAAAAGTTATGAGCCAAGGAGGTGGTGACTCTATCTGATCAGTGGGAAACTCTGGGAAGGGGATGGAAGGGGAACTGTCAGATTGACAGGATAGAGTCCAATCAGATCTAAGCAGGAAAATAAGAGTGGCAGTGGAACAGAAAGGAGAGAGGTTCTGTGTCTTTGGAAAGTAATGGAGAGGTCCTCATGTACCTCAGTGAGATCTCAGCAGAGGCAGGTGACTATGTGGGAGATAGATCTACTTGGGAAGTCCGTGATGAGCAAATGAAAGGAAAAGGTGGTCCTTTGGGTGTGTGGAGCCCTGGGCTAGTACAGAGACAAAGAAGAAAACATCATTACCAGAGTGTCCCATGACCTAATCATAACAGCTTGAGGAAAGTGGATAACTTGTGAAACTCATAATGAGTATATGTCACCATAGGTTATACTAGTTGATATGAGTTAAGATGGATCTGGAATTGAATATATGCAGTACTTATGCTTGACTGGTGTTGTCACAAGGCAAATTGAATTGAGATGAAGTGCAAATTTAGTGTGCCTTTGACCCAATTTGTTGTATTGAAGTTGGGCAAAGTTGCCTCTTGAAGTCTCTTGAAATGAGTGTGAAGTGCCTGGAAATACAGCCTGCCCCTCCAGTCAATCACAAAATTCTATTACAGTAACTCCAACTAATCTACTTATCATTCTCATTCTCAAATAGCTGCCCAAGTTCATTGTATGCCACTGCCACTATCAGCTTGACTACTGCCCTTTGAGCAACTGGATCAGAAATTGAATAATTCTCTCATCTTTGGTGAACTATGGGGTGAAATTGAGTTAGTCCTGCTTGAAACTGAATTTAAGGATTTGAAGCACCCCAAGAATGGCAGGGGAAAGTTTGTTTTGTTATTCAGTGCATGTTAGCTTGCTAGATAAAAAATGTGCTCAGATGGGACTGAGGAGCTGAATATTAATGGTGGTGACCTGAAAAATAAGGTGGGCCCCATGATTCCAATCCACTGGTTTGTGGAGGGCCAGAATTGGACATGAGGGCTGATGCAACTGTTTAATGGAGATGAAGACTTGTCATTTTCATACAAGTTGGCCATGCAAGAGTTTTACTCAGATGTGCATTTATCCTTGGTTGCTGCACAGTACTATTGTTGTACTGGTAATGCAAACTGCACATGCAATGCAAATATTTCAGAACACTACATTCCACATATCCTGTAGACTGGAAAAAATTAAGGGAGATAGGTACACCTGTATCCAAATGGTGAACAAGAATTTGGCAGGAGTTAAGAGGAATAATGTGCTACAATCTGTCAATATATGTCAAGATCAACAATGGTATTGATCATTTCAGCCCCAGATTGGAGAGATTCTGCATCTAATTTGAAGAACTGAAACTGGGAGGTCATGAAAGAGTCCCTATAGATTTCCTTTGGCAAGTATAAGAGGATACTGCTTACTGGATGAAACTGCAGAATCAATCCTTGATGAACAAGTCAAGGTAAATTGTCATGCTTGATCACATCTGTGACAAATTTGAATCCCCTTCTTAGCACTGGAAATTAAGCACAGGGAACCTGCAAGGCAATCAAGTTCAGAATCTACAATACTAGCACATGACACTGTCACCTTCATGCACACAATGGCATGCTTCCAAAATTCTCAAAATACACAGGCACATGAAGGCTGAGGTAGCCCTTGAAGCAAAATATGACACAGCTTGTAAAGCACTTCACAATGGTTCTTGCAAGAATCTAAGGCTGTGCAGAGCTGCAATAGCTTTGAGCACAAGAGGAGTCAAATAAACAGCAGAAGGCTGAAGCTAAGGTAAAAAAATTGTTGAGGAACAAGCACAATGTGAACATAAGGCAGATCCTGATCTCATTTTCATGAGTGCTCTATCCAAGGCAAGAAAGAAGGAAGAGCCTCCAGATTTGGCCACTGTCCTTGCATGAATCACCACTCACTTCAACAGATTTCCACAACTAAAACTTGATATCCACTTCAAGGAGCTCTTCCCTTCTACATGAGATCAATAATGCCCTCATACAAATGAAGATGAACTTTTAATCAGACCATCCACCTGCCAGCAATGCATAGACACCCCTGATGCACCTGCACCAACTGGTACTGGCACCTCTAGTTTCAACAATAATTCTTAAACCACTTACAATTTCAGTCTCCTACTTGATCTAGTATCATGTATAATGGCTTTCCAGGCATCATACCTCACTACCCACTCATAATATATCTGTGACTTATTCTACAACCTTTCAACTTCATCCGAGTCCTCAAGTTTTTTGCCTCCAAGTTCAAACTGATGTGGCATTACAGGCCAACAACATCTGAGACTGGAATTTTGAAGTCCATAAGTGCCAGATGCATGATTCAACATGACGAAAAGTTTGCATTGCATGTGCAAAAGACAGCAAAAGTTGGAATCAGTCTACATGCTGAATACACACCAGAAAAAATCAGTAAAAATGTGTAGTAGATGGGGTGCCATAGTCTGAATCCACAGATAAAACTGAGAACAGTAAATATCTTTGTGAAGACATTAAAGCAAAAATAGTGATTTTTTTTGCATATCTGGGCCACTGATGATACATCAACAGCACCCTGGAATTCAAAGAAAAATATTAGTCATTGCCCACAAAGTGCCACAGAATATATTCTGAGACAACCAAAAGTGAAATTCAAATCTTTGTGGTCTCCAAACCCTTGAATCTGGTCCTCAGTCACCTGGAAATGGAGACCAAGACTTCCTGTGAGTCAAATGGTAGTCTCTGCCAAACTCCAGTGATGTGTCAAAGTGTCATGAGATGACCAAGGATAAGTGATTTGAGTAAAATCACTGCACTGCCAACTTGTGTGAAAACAACAATACAAGGGTTTCAGAACCAGTGCATTCATTTGGGAATATGACTGGAAGACCATTTCAACAGTGTGTCAGTAGATACTGGCAGATAAGCACAAAGATAAACTATGGTACCATGTAGCTGGACCGACCCCCCGAAGTGTAGCGAAGTGCAGTTATTCGAAGCGAAGCGAACCAACCCCGAACTCACTTTGCTTCGACAGCAACACTATGCTTGACGTAAGCTATTGTTATGACAGAGCGGGTTAACTTATGTATTCCTCACTGATAGTATTTGCTCGAAATCAGCACCTGTTATCAGCTTAGATCCGAGCAAAACGGAGTATAATGTCAAGCCCTGTGGATGTCTACGAACATCCGCTCACTGTGATAGTCAGATCCGGAGTCGTTGTGTACTTGGGGGTGCCGTGTCACTGCGAGTGGGTGCGGTAAAGAACCCCGATGTGGATACCGAGTGGGAACCGTAAAACACCCTAAACCAGCCACTGCGGCCTTCCCAGAAAGCCTGCGTTCAGCTGAATAAACCATGCGCCAAGTTTGCTCAACATTATGAGGATTCTATGCCGTAGGGAGAAACTTTTGAGTTACCGGGCGGGAGGAACGAGCCGGGTTCTGCCGTTTGGATGGAAACTTTCTATATTTCGATGCCAGCTCGGGCGGATATTTAATAGAGGGATTCATTTATCCTTTGCAGTGATACTCAGGGTTCAAGCGAAACGCGGCTTATTATATCACGATTATATATCGGGAGCGTCTCTTCCATGATGTCTCCCTCCAGGAGTTTTTTTTTCATGTAGTTGGGCATCCCAGTGTACGTTGTAAAACGTAATTGGTACTTGCGAGACATTATTGAATGGGTGGATATTGGGCGGATAATCAGCGCGGACCTCATGTTGACGATTGGTACACACAGATCAAGACAATTATCAATAAGTTGTTGATTATCCTTCCTGGCGCGGAGGTACAGCCCGAGATTCAACTCTCAGGAAGCTGTAGTGATGCGGCTGTGAAACTCACATACAGTATCATGGGAAGCACATGAATGATGGAGAGTATGCAAGATTCTGTCCGGAAAAGAATGAGCGGCAAGTGGAAGAAAAGGGAAAGGATACAATCTTTATGACAGCATCTTAGTATCATGCTGCATGAAGACGACTGGTTCCGGTGTACCCCGCTGTCGTGTTTATCTATGGTGTGGGCTCAACCAAGTGGCTTCCAGAAGCAAACATGATTACGAATGTATATTTCCTGATCGTCAAAGTACCACTGACCTACGATATGAACGGAATGAGCGAACTAGAAAACGGGTCCCGACATAGCGGAACCAGGAATGCGATCGCCATGTCTGTCTCGGGCAAGCCCGAGTTCAGGGGCAAGGTGGAAAAGTTTTTCCGTGAGGCAATACTTCTAGCTCAGGTTGACCTAAACGAGAGTCAGCTACGTACGTGCAGCTAGACTATAGTAGCAACACCCTGCACACCTAGCGATTTCGACCAAGTTTTACGTAAGCTCCGAATCGAGATTCCCGACACTTTACTAATCGCATCAATTCATCGATGCACCTTTCCAGACCATTCCTTTTAAACTAGGTTGGTCCATGAATGCACAATACATCTTTTCGCGACTGGCGATTCAGGTTGTATCAGCACTGCAAGCAATGGCGTAGACACAGCCGTGCTTTAATGATCCCAGGCACCCCAAAACGTCTACTATACAGTGACGCAGTTGTTGTCATCAGTCACCGGTATTCTAACCTTTTTAATATCGTTATGTACTCACTGGGGCGTCAAACGAGGCACCGCATATATTTTCCGCACGAACACGATGTCCTCCCCACTTCCGCTGACCCTCCTCCAAAATATTTACATCGCGTTGCAACCATGTTGGTTCGCACACTTGATGTCTGCCTTTTTGGTTTGACATTGTACCTCGTTTGGAGGCTTCTCCTGAGAAGGTCTTCGCCCTTGCCTGGACCGCCTGGATGGCCCATCATCGGAAACCTGCTCGACATTCCAAAACACGCTCCGCATAAGGCGATGGGAGCTATGAGCCAAATTTATGGCAAGTTCATTTCGCATTCCTTTGCGGTATATATCGCCTACTCCAATCCAGGCCCCATCATATCCCTCAACCTGATGGGCATGCGACTTGTTGTTCTCAACTCACCCGAAGTGGCTAAAGACTTATTGCAAAAGAAGAGTATGGTCACTTCTAATAGGCCACACTTTACGATGGGCTGTGATCTTGTCGGCTGGGGTGACTTCACGGGGTTCGTACAGTACGGTGACACGTACCGGAAACATCGCAAGTTCTTCCATCAGCAGGTCGGCAGCAAGGACAGTGTAGAAGAATTTCGCCCTTCCGTGGAGAGAGAAATCATGCAATTCCTGTGGAATGTCTGGAAGAGGCCTGATGATCTGAATGCTCATTGCCACAGGTAAGAAGATATTGATGATATTTCATATGATCATGCTAATGTGACATGCGCGCTACAGAATGGCCGGCGCGGTGATCTTGAAGATCTCGCATGGTTATACCGTCGAGCAGGACGGCGATCCCCTTGTCGAGATGGCTAATAGAGTAATGGTCAATTTGTCCATGGTCACAACCCCGGGGCGGTTTCTAGTTGATATGATCCCAATCTGTAAGTTTTATTCCCATTTTAGAGACAATGGCCTGAGCCCCTCGGCAAGTGCGATACTTGCCTGAGTGGTTCCCCGGAGGTGGTTTCCACAGGGTCGCGAGAACAGGGCGAAGAATGCTGAACGAGGCTGTGGACACCCCATATAAGTTCGTGTTGGAACACTTAGTATGTATTTTGTTCCAATTCGTCATGCACGTATGTTGACGCAGGGTTAGGCGAAGGGTAATGCTGCGCCTTCATTTGTGTCACGCCTACTGCAGGAATGTGTCACCCAGGAGGAAGAAAATATTTTAAAGTGGGCTTCGTTTTCCATGTATCTGGGTATGGTATTGGGGAATTCATCCCGAGACCCACGTTTATATTGATCTATGGCTATTAGGTGGATCAGACACCGTGGGTTGGATTTTCATCAAAAAGAATATGGCACTAAAGAGCATGGTGGCAGGCGCCCAGTGCAATATCTGCATTCTTTCTTGCTATGACGATATATCCTGATATCCTGGAAAAAGCCCAAGCAGAGGTGGATTCCGTCATCGGGTACGAAAGACTTCCACACCTTGATGATCGTGACGCGCTTCCATATGTCAACGCAATCTGCACGGAACTTCTTCGGTGGCATGCAATAGCTGCATTCGGTGTGTCTGTGTGTTCGCGCATTTCGGATCTGACTGGAGTGTATGTGAACGTTAGTAATCCATGTCAGCACAGAGGATATCACTTACAACGGATATCTGATCCCAAAAGGGACATTCCTTTTCCCAAACATTTGGTTCGTGACTTGTCACAGTTGTGGAATGTCGTAGATTTGCGATCTCACTCACAAATATCTGGCGTAGGTTCATGTTGTCTGACCCAAAGACGTATCCAAACCCGGAAGTATTCGATCCGGAGAGGTTCCTTGGTAATAATCAGCAGCTCGACCCGCGTGAAGTGTGTTTCGGGTGGGGAAGGCGATCATGCCCGGGTGCACACATTGCAGAGCTGACAATTTTTACATGCGTTGCGATGGTGCTGGCGACACTGGATGTGTCGAGATGTGTCGAGGATGGCGTGGAATGTGTGCCGAAGTATGACTCTACAGAGGGGAGCGTACGGTGAGTGCATTGGATTCCTCTCGTATGGACTTTTTGCCAACGGTTAATTGCGTAGTCATGTCAAGCCATTCAAGTGTAAGATCGCATGGCGATCGAACAAGGCGCACGACCTCCTTCAGGGTTGATGCTGTTTCATCAGTAGTTAGAAGCGATCGGATTGCATTTTCTGATTCCGTTTTCAACCATTGGAAGCGCCTCACCAATGGTGGCCAGTCCTTGCATTATGTGGAAATTGGCTTCTCCCTTAGTGTCCATCACATTATGAGTCCATTTTGCTTCAGATGAATTCCCTTTGTTGTATGTTGAATCTAGCAAGTTTAACTCGGCAGCCGGTTACGCAGCATCTTCGTGGAGCACGAATGAAGCAGTCGGCTCGTCCGCCTCAGCTGTGCTTACATGTCCCTGGCGTTCGTCCCAGGATGTGTAACGGGGAAAGCGGAGCGTATATGCATTCTCCTGCGTGTTGAAATGAACTATGGAGTATCATAGGCTTGCACCAAGGGCTAGATGATGGATCAAGCGATCAGGATTCAGACACGCCGTTTTAACCAAAGGAGGTAAGAATTTCATAAACAATGGGGTGCTTGTTGGGCGTGGGGTAGAGGGAAGAAACCCTGAACGACCCAGTAGTTGTGTCTGCCTTTTTGACTTGGACCAGAACTTCAATGACTGTTCTGTGGAC